>PVIC010005327.1:0-58396 GCA_004025085.1 Thryonomys swinderianus
AAATAAATAAAAACCATGAAGACAAGAAAAATAAGCTTGTTTTATTAACAAGTGCTGATACCATGTTCCACGGTTGCACATCTGTTATCTCATTTAATCCATACTATAAAATGATGCTATTTCATTGTGGGATAAATTGAGTAACTGAATCTCAAAGAACCTAATATCTTACTGACAAAAATAAATAGCAAGATTTGATTGAGAGTAAGGGCTTAAAATTGCCAATCTGGAGCTGACCTCTAATAGCTGAGCTCAAAAGTTCTAATGCTTCTACTTTGTGAGTAGATCATGAATTTGCACTTAACCTAAGATCTGCATAGAATCCATTCACTATTTTTCTCTTCTCTTCAATATTTCTCAACTTTATCACTATTGGCATTTTCTCTTTTTGTAGAAGGTTGTCCTGTGCATTTTAGGATGGTAGTGGCAACCCTAGCTTCTACTTGTACTTGATGCTAACAGAAACTGCACACACACCTTTCATCACCCGTATTTCACAAAAAAGGACTGAATTGAGGATCACTGTTTCACGCTATCCTGAATTCCTTTGGAAACTGTGTCCTCATCTATGGCCAAACCACCCTGAACATACCCAATCTCATCTGGAAATTGTGTCCTCTGTGATCCCCTCAGTCTATAAGAACATGTGGAATCTGAGCAATGATAATCAGTCCCTTACTTGGTCCCCCAGACTTCTCAAAGGCCTCTAACCTGCAGTAACTGACATTATTGTTATGAACCTTTATCTGTTCTTGGAGGGTGTCCAAAACCTAGTCCATTGTGTGACTCTATTCTTGGCCCCTCCAATCTGCCTGATTCAATGCCTATTCAAGACCAGGAGTTAAAATTGAATTAGCTGCCCAGGAATGATTTACTGGAGGCTTCTAGAAATGTCTTCCATAAGTGGATTAACTATTTTGATTAAGTTGACCCATCAGCTTGTTGGGAAGAAAAGGAATAGCTATTTAATTTATTTATTCAACTAAATCATTTATTTGGACTCATTCATTTTTTTATTTAACTGATACTAGGACTGTATGACTTGTTTGGGGATTAAATCAAACACTTAAAATGATCAGATTGGTTGTGAATTTAGACTCAGGCTGAATGCAGCTACTATCTCAATACAAATTATTTTGTATCCTTTATTCCCTGGAGAATGTAGCTCAGTTAATCAATTTTTAGAGGCTGTTTCTATTCTTTTCTTTTCTTTTTTCTTGCAGAGTGCATGAGATTTTTTTTCCCTTCAATTGCAAAACCTATTTTTTAAAAAATCCTTGTGGAATCTGGGTGCTTATTTTATGATGCCTTTCAGGCAACTGAGAAAGCCATTCAGTAGTACGTCCATAGAACTCAGAATAATAAATGTGTGTCATTGTATATCCACGGTGGATTTCCTATGTGATGGGGGAGAATAAGAGGAGACAGACCAGAGGGTTTACTTCACACTAGATTTCTTAGGAAGCTCGTAAAAAGGATTTACTGTATTTTGATTAATCCATCTTTCATCCACCTTGAGTGTCTCCATGGCAACTGGATATTTGTTTCTCAAAGATGGGCTTTCAGACTGTGGAAGGTTCATTCAGCTCCATACAAACCCCCTGTATTCCCCAGAACCACATCTTTGAAATTCAGTGCGCATAGACAACGACTCCCAAACCCTGTCTGTGTTACTGATGCCAATGCTACTATCATTTTATCAATGACAAAACATGATCGATTTTTAAGCAATTTCTCAGTACCAACACAGACATCTGTTTTGCCTTCATTCCTCAAAAACATTAAGTATTTTAAACTTTGCCTACAGGAGGCTAACACAGTCATTATGGGCCTTTTTCTACGTGGAAAAAAACATTGTCAAGTATTGTTTAGAGTATTTCTCAGTAGTGGAGACTTGCCTAGTGTATGTGAGGCCCTGAGTTGATCTCTAGCACAGAATGAAAGACAGACAGAGACAGAAGGAGAGGGAAGAGGGAAAAAGAAAAGAAAGAGGAAGGGGAAGAGGGAGAGGAAGGGAGAGTAAAAAAGAGAAAGAAAGAAGAAAGGGATCTGAAATGAGAAGGCAGAGGAGACCCACAGACCTAGCATATAGATACACTGATGCTCCAGGTCAGTTTGAAATATGCTATAATTATGAGCTGTGTGTGAGTATTCCTCTTCCTGGAAACAAAAATCCACTCCTTTCTGCCTCCTAACTCTCCAATAGAGAAAGATGGCATCCATGGATGGATGGATGGATGGATGGACGAGTGACTGGATGAATGAAAAGCTCTATATTAAAAACCTACACTTGAGGGTGTAGATCAGTGTAGAGCACGTGTTTAACATGCAGGAGGGCCTGGGTTCAATCTCTAGCATGTATATACGTACACACATACACACGTAAATGCTTTTATTCTGTGTCCCCAAAGGTATTAAAGGAGGTAGGGGAAACTTTGGCTTACATACTTTGTATTTTTCTATTTTCTTTTCTTTTCAGAAACCAGGACTTATGGGTTTTGTTGTTGTTGTTGTTGAGACAGGGTCCCGCTTTGTGGTTCAGGCTGGCCCTGAGCTCATTATGTAGCACAGGCAAGCCTGGAACTCAGCAATCCTCCTGCCTCTGCCTCCCAAGCGCTGGGATTACAGGCATGAGAGGACTTAGTTTTATAATCAGCAAAAACTATAGGAAAAATTCAATTTAAAAAAAATGAGAATTAAACTGTGTCATATACTGGTACAAATTCTTCATATGTGTGTGATCCTGATGTGTATATATAATGTACCAATAAAGATTTAAAAAAAATTTTTTTTTTTTGAGACAGGGTCTCGCTTTTAGTTCAGGCTGGCCCTGAGCTCACTATGGAGCCCAGGCAAGCCTCGAACTCAGCAATCCTCCTGTCTCTGCCTCCCAAGTGCTGGGATTACAGGCGTGAGCCACCACGCCCGGTTTGATTGCTGGTGGGCGTGAGTCACCATGCCCAGCATTGTGTGTGGTTACCGGGATCAAACTCAGGACCTTGTGCTTGTGAGGCAGGCACTAGAACCACTGAGCTAAATCTCCGGCCCCCCAAAAAAATTTTTTGAGACAGGGTCTCACTTTGTAGTTCAGGATGGCCCTGAGCTCACTATGTAGACCAGGCAAACCTCCAACTCTGCAATCCTCCTGTCTCTGCCTCCAGAGTGCTGGGATTTCAGGTATGAGCCACCATGTCCAACACTGTGGTATTTGGTATTGATTGCTGGTGGGCATGAGTCCCCACGCCCAGCACTGTATGTGGTGGTGCTTCCAGGATCGAACTGAGGACTTTGCTCTTGTGAGGCCGGTGCCGGAACCACTGAGCTAAATTTCCAGCCCAAGATTCGAATTTTTAAAATTTCAATTTTAGAAAAAAAGAAACTACATAATAAAAATGTCTCCAAAGTATATATCAAAATAAAATTTCTGATGTAAAAAATAAAACACTGATCCATTCATGTGATTTTAATGCAGTAAGATTTGCACAATTTCTCTCATTCTTTTATTTAAAAAAAGAAACCACAGGTTTGTAATGGCTTTATTAATGATTAAAGTAATAAAACCAGGTTATTTTACCCCTATTATGGGACTAATAACTTCAACTCTTTTTTTTCCTAAAAGTAATATTGAATTAGTCTGACACATAGTTTAGGAATGATAACGTGAATTATTGGAATTCATTCGTGAAGCCCAGTCTCACTTAAAATTGCTGCTGTCTACACAGTCATAACTGTGATCGATGACCTTCTGCAGCTATGCAGCCCAGCGGCTCCTCCATTGCTGAGGAAGAGGCCCTTTGTGTGCATGCAGGAGAGTATTTCTTGAATATTCTTCAATGGTTTTCAACAGAGGCTAGTTTTGAGCCTTCTGTTCAAACCTATCTAAGAATAACCAAATATATTTCAATTACATGGATCAATTTAGATCATCTCTAAGAAAAAGAGTCTCATTGAAGATTGATGATTTGCAAAAGAGTAAAAATAGGATCAGAGATTTAGCTCAGTGGTTCCATCGCCTGCCTCACAAGCACAAGGTCCTTGGTTAGATCCTGGTAACCACGTACAACAATACCAGCTAGCTGTGGTGACTCACACTCACCAGCAATCAGTACCACATATCACAGTGGTGGGCACGGTGGCTCACGCCTGTAATCCCAGCACTCAGGAGGCACAGACAGGAGGATTTCTGAGTTCAAGGCCTGCCTGGGCTACAAAGTGAGCTCAGGGCCACTCTGAACTACAAAGTGAGATCCTGTCTCAAAAAAAAAAAAACTATGATTGCTCAATTCCTTGTGTGTCACATGTCAAGTATGAGGTTTTTCTCAGACTCAGGACCAGGACTGTGAAAACTATGATACCTCCTCGTCTGGGTTGACACCTACACTAGGTGGTCAGATGACTTTTCCACTGGCTCAGAAAAAGCCTCAACAGTTAACTCCTTCTTAGAAAATATTATCCCCCAGTTTGGCCTTCCTACTTCCATTCGATCAGAAAATGGCCCCACTTTCATTAGCCAGATTACACAAGATGTGTTCATGTCACTTGGAGCACAGTGGAACTTTCACACCCCCTACTGACCTCAGTCATCCAGGAAGGTAGACTGGACTAACAACCTTCCAAACCCCATCTTACTAGCCTCACACTCCAATTCTATACACACGGGGCTTCTCCTAATTTCTTTCCTCAACATTCAAGCCATTCCCTGGGAAACTACCGGGTACAGTCCATTCGAGCTTCTACATAACTGCATCTTTCCGCTTTGGCCACACCTCAGTTTACATACTAGTCCCATTAGAGACTATCTCCCTGTCCTACCACAAGTCTCAAAAGACAAAACACATGCTGCTAACCTTCTCCTGACTTTCCTTAACTCACAGCCTTACAAGGAAGATTTGGCTAATAAGTGTGTTTTAATGAAAGACTTTAACCCCAGTTGCTACAGCCTAAGTAGAGGCCCTTCTAGCATCCCAACAACTGTCTACAGTACTATTCCCAGTGGATTCCTCTTTCTCCAATGAAGCTGTGTCCACCTGACAACTCACCTAACCTCTCCTTGTGGAAATCATAAGTAACCCCTCCTACTTCCTTAGGACTGACCAGAATTCCAGAAGATAATTTAATGCCTTACTTGGTGTATTCTGCCATTTCACCTACTTCCTCCATTCAATCTCTTTGATATTACTTGATTTCACTATCAGACTTCTACCCTTGAGTTCTTCCTTATCTGGAAAAAGATTTCTTTTTTCAGGACCCTGGTACAACTTCTCAGAAAAGACTGAATTGTTTTCCTTCCTCATTCCCCTCTTCCTTTCTTCAATGATTGATGCATTTTTCTGTTGCTTTTATTTTTAATTCTACTGAAATTCCAACTTACTTGTCTTTTGCCTTAGGATGGAATTGTTTCTCATGCTCACACTAGCCTTTTCCCTCCGTAGGCCCCTTTCTCCCTCTTTCCTATGCCCTTTGACCCAGTACTCCTGGGTCAGTACTCCTGTTTCTTTCACCATGTCCTGTAGTTGCGCCCCCACAGCTTCTTCTGACAGTTCCTAATTCTCTACACCAGACTCTGCAGTTAACCCATTATCTACTAAACCAATCTAAACCCTCTCTGATCACAGATTGCTGGCCTCTATGTCTCTATGTCTACAGCCACCTGGGAGACCATTTCCATTCTGCCCAAGGTCTGGGTCCTTCCTAATCTTACTTACCGTCATCCCCAATAGAAAGGATTTCTACGCTTGTGTTAATATCCAGTAAGTGCAGTGCTCCTTTCTTCCTTGGAGACTTGCCCTTCAATATAGTATACAAAGGAGAAATACATTATCCCACAAAGGGCCAGTGTTTCAGCAAGGGAGGAAAACTTGCTCAATTGGTACACTTTTATTTAGGAATGGAGGCTTGATCCACAAAATGAAACTGAAACATCCTGGAAATAAGGAGAATTTTCTTATTTATATATTAAAGTAAAGTAGGAAAATAGTACAAGATCAATTTGAGAATGGAATTTAATTACCATTCCAACAAAACAACACTGTTATGTTACAACCACGAGTAAAAAAGCAGCATGGAGAGCTTCAGCTAGTCCTCTGAATAGGGTTCTGTTTAGTGTGCTGCTTTGTCCTCTTAGTTTCTATCGCCCTTCCTAAAAGTGGATCTCTATAAAGAATTTAATTTTTTTAAAAAAGCGGATCTCTATTCAGGGCACTTCCTGGTTCACACATCTGGATTCTTTGAGGGGGAACCAGGCCCTCGCAGATGTTGATATGTGACCATTTACACTTGTATGGGTCTTAGAAGGGGCAGTCAATTCCTCCTGAGAGCACATGGTGCATTAGCATATTCAAAGACACCTGAGCACTTCCTACTGTGTCTTGCCAGCTAAATACTTCCTTTTCCAAGTTTGCATGGGGCTACAAGCTCTTCAACATAAATAAACCTTACACCCAGCTATTACAGTCCTATATTGCTTAACTTTCTATGAGAGCTAAACAAAACCATTAATGGTCTCATAACCACAGATGCTAGCTTGGCTTTCCTGGCTCCCATTTGCATTCAGTGTACTGGCTTCCCGTTCACTGCTGGGACACTTATCTCCTCATCAATGCAATTACATGATAGTTTTACTGGGCTCTATAGACCACACTAATTATTAGACAACTCAGGTCCTCAAAACATTCTAACAGCCTGTTTGCCTTTCTGCCCCTCCCACAGTGTCACAACTACACTACCTAATAAATATTTGAGGTTCTGCAATGCTACTATCTCCCATGTGTGGCAATACTTCCCTGGAACACTTGTTGTCACTTGTCCCCCACTTGCTCAGATTGTCCCCTGATGCCTACTTTTAACCACTCTTCTGAATGGCCTCTAATCGATATCAAAAAGTTCTTCCTCGAATGGGAAAATTGGACAATGGGCACCTGTCAGATCACTGTTGCCCAAGGGCCCTTCAATCTCTAAGAGGCACTGCCCTGTCAGGTATTCTGGAGGTTTGGGGTAATGTAGACCAAATATGTAAACACCTCTTTAATATTCACAACCAGTTCTAGTTACCTAGCCAAGGTGTTTTCTTCCTCTGTGGAACCTCCACTTACTTGTGTCTCCCCATTAACTGGGATGGTACTTGCACACTAATATATCTCATCCTCAATGTAGACATCACCCTTAGGAACCAGCATCCCCCTGTTGCTGTTAAGATTCATCCAACAGGGCCGGAGGGTTAGCTCAGTGGTTCCGGCGCCTGCCTCGCAAGCGCAAGGAACTGAGTTCGATCCCCGGTTACCACATATAATGCTGGGCGTGGTGGCTCACGCCTGTAATCCCAGCACTCGGGAGGCAGAGACAGGACAGGAGGATTGCTGAGTTCGCGGTGGCTTGCCTGGGCGCCATAGTGAGCTCAGGGCCAGCCTGAACTACAAAGCGAGACCCTGTCTCCAAAAAGCAAAAAAAAAAAAAAAAAAGATTCATCCAACAATGCAAGATCATACAACTAATCCCACTGCCTACTGGCATAGGCATCACTGCTGCCATGGGAACAGGAATAGGTATAGAAGGTTAAACAACTTCTCTATCATACCATCAATCTCTATCCCAAGACTTCATTCAGAGCCACAAAGAAATAGCTAAATACCTTATTGGCTTTGAGACCCAAATGGACTGCTTGGCAGCAATAACTCTACAGAATCATCAAGATTTAGATCTCCTAACATCCAAGAGAGGTAGGTTACACATATTTCAAGAAGAATGCTGTTTTTATACCAATCGGTCAGGCATATTATGAGATTTTAGCTAAGAGACTAACTGAAAAGGCCTCAGAAATTAAAAGACACCTATATGATTATTGCACTAATATTTAGGGTGAGGCTCATGGCTTCTTCCATTGACTAGATCTCTTGTTTTTGTCACCCTCTTCCTTCTCTTTGGGTGATGCATTCTCTGACTTCTCTAGCAATTTTTTTTTTTTTTTGAGACAGAGTCTTGCTTTGCAATTCAGGCTGGCCCTGAGCTCACTATATAGCCCAGGCAAACCTCAAACTCAGAAATCCTCCTGCCTCTGTCTCCCGAGTGCTGGAATGACAGGCATGAGCCACCACACCCAGCACTGTGGTGTGTGGTACTGATTGTTGATGGGCATGAGTCATAACGCCCAGTATTGTTGTGTGTGGATACTGGGGATCAAACCAGGTACTTTGCACCTGCCAGGCCGACGCGGGAACCACTGAGCTAAATCTCCAGCCCATCTAACAATTTTTTTTTTTTGAGACAGGGTCTTGCTTTGTAGTTCAGGCTGGCCCTGAGCTCACTATGTAACCCAGGCAAACCTGGAACTCAGCAATCATCCTGCCTCTGCCTCCCAATTGCTGGGGTTACAGGCATGAGCCACCATGCCCATGATTGTGATATGTGGTACTAATTGCTGGTGGGCGTGAGTAACCACACCTGGTATTGTTGTATGTGGTTACCAGGATCTAACCAAGGACCTTGCACTGGTGAGGCAGGTGACGGAACCACTGAGCTAAATCTCTGGCCCATCTAACAATTTTTATAGGACTGTATCCATACAGTTACAAACCAGCAGATGCTGCCCTTGATCACTTTGCAATGTACTTTTATTCCCCAAGATCTTTCTCCCAACTGCCTATGCTGCCCATTTGTCATTCAAAATATTCATGAGAAATATCACCCCACTTTCCTGCTTTACCCTTTGTATATAGTAACAAAAAGACCGGAATGTAAGCCTGACCTATGCGGGACCCACTCAGCATGAAGCCTGCATCAAACAACAAGCCACTAAGCAAGTTTATACTGCCTTCAGTAAACAGAACACATGGTCATAAAGAAAATTTAGGATGGAATACACAATCTTCCTGGCACCAAGGAGTCCAGCCTACACTGATCATTCTTAAAACTTTGATCTCAAGCATTCCATCCCAGATTCCTTCAGATAGCCCAAACCCCAAAACCTTATAGAAATTTAATTTCTCCTCTGGGTAAAATGCTGAAATTATTCAGGATCTCAGCACTGTCTGCCCCCATACAGAAATAAATCCAGCCTTTTCTCTGTGTGCAGGTAGTCTCTCACATGCCATTTGTAACAGTTAACATCCAGAACACAGACACATACAAAGATCCTAGAACATATACACAGAACAATTCCCAAAGCCCTGCATGTGAACTTCTCATGAGAATTTGAACAGTTTTTTAATAAGAGGCCTAGATCTGATGTCAGCCTGAGACATGGGATCCCAGCACTTCATCTGAAGCCCTGGATGTGGAAGTTCTTTAGTTTTCCTCAAGATTTGGGCAGTATAAAGGACACAGACACTGAGAAAAGCCTGCTATAATGATGTTCCTTTCTTTTTTTTTTTTATTGTCAGAAGTCCTTTCGCTACATGTACTCTTCTTCCTTATCAGATCCATCACTAAAATACCATAAATTGGCCCAATTAAGCAGGTCTTCTAGGATTTTAAAATAGCATTCTGTTGAGGGCCGGAGGGTTAGCTCAGTGGTTCCGGTGCCTACCTCGCAAGCGCAAGGACCTGAGTTCGATCCCTGGTAACCACATATAATGCTGGGCGTGGAGATTCACGCCCACCAACAATCAACACCGCATACCACAATGCCGGACGTGGTGGCTCACGCCTGTCATCCCAGCACTCGGGAGGCAGAGACAGGAGGATTGCTGAGTTCGCGGCGGCTTGCCTGGGCACCATAGTGAGCTCAGGGCCAGCCTGAACTACAAAGCGAGACCCTGTCTCAAAAAAGCAAACAAACAAAAAAAATAAAATAAAAATAAAAATCTTAATAAACTTTGGGCTGGATATTTAGCTCAGTGGTTCTGGCTCCTGCCTAGCAAGCGCAAGATCCTTGGTTCAAACCCCAGTAACCACATACAACAATACCGGGCATGGTGACTCACACCCACCAGCAATCAGTACCACATACCACAAATGCTGGGTTTGGTGGCTCAAGCCTATAGTCCCACCACTTGGGAGGCAGATGCAGGAGGAGTGTTGAGTTAAAGGCTTGCCTGAGCTAGACAGTGAGCTGAGGGCCAGCCTGAACTACTAAGCGAGACCCTGGCTCAAAAAAAAAAAAAGTATCAGAAAGCACTCCACCCTAATCCTGCTGTAGGATTGGTGGGATCAGCCAGCAGCGTCTGGCCTCCAACTGCCTCCTTCATCTACCTGCAAGAGCAGAGTCTCACCCTGAATTGGGTACTGCTACAAAACCATAGACCCTAGAGGATAACCACAAGCTTAAAGTCATAGAGAATTTTTTTTTTCTTTTTCCCTTTGCTTTTAGTTTTTTGTTTGGGTTTTTAAAATTTTTTTTATTGGTACATTATATATACACATCACAATTATACTCCACATTGAGAATTTGTACCAATATATATGACACAACTTAAATCTCACTTTCCCCCTCCCCTCCACACCCTACCCACCACCCCTATATACACAAGCATTGTTTCCTTTAACATTAATTTTTTTCTTTCTTCATTATTTGCCCCTAAACCCCATTATCCTTTGAATATTTACTATTTCACAATATCAATCATGCAATCTAGAACACACTTATAACTTATTTCTCATATCAGAGAAAATATACAATATTTGCACATCTGTGATCTATTTATTTCACTTATGAGTATGTCCTGAAGGTACGTCCATTTGAGTATGAATGATTCAATCTCATCATTCTTTATGGCAGAGTAATACTCCATTTTATAAAAAAAATACACCTTCTTTTGACCCTGCTATTCCCCTGCTAGGGATATATATAAAAGAATTACAAGATTCCTATCACAGTGACATATGTGCACCCTTGTTTATAGCAATTCAGTTTGTGATTGCTAAATCTTGGAAACAACCCAAATGCCCATCAACTCTAGACTGGATAAAGAAGATGTGGTTGTTTATTTTTGTTTTGAGCATGAACACTGCTTTTGGTTTTATGCTTTTTTCTTTCCTGCTTTCATTCCTTTCTGTCTTCTTCACCAGCTCCCCAATGTTTAGGTAATCTTTCTGTGTCCTTTAGATTTGTTTCTAATCTCTTTCTCTTATTCCCCCCCATCACATTTACATTTCTTCTCCTTAAGATAAAATCACTCTATTGAGTGGATATTTACTATATGTAATTGTCTGGTTTGTCTTAGATCTTACTATATAACTATAAATCTTGTACCTATAGTTAAAGTTGGCAAACTAATAGCTATCACAGTTTTCTTTGTTGTTTTGTGAGGGGGGTTGTTTGTTTGTTTGTTTCTTTTTTGTTCCAGGGATAGCACTTAGGGCCTTGTGGTTACAAGGCAGTCACCTAGAGAACTAAGCTAAATCTCCAGTCCTAGTTTGTCACTTTCTAATCCGTCCTTGATGCTATTGTTACTACTGATTGTACTATTTTAGTCAAGGTGATGTAGTTATTGATTTTGCTTGTATGCCTCTGGAGGTCGAAAATATTATGGTCTCGAGTCAGAGAAATGGGTGCTAGACCAAAGAGACAGCAAACCTTTCATCCCTAATAAACTAGACAGATTCAAAAACCAAAAACCATCCACACCTAAAAGGTATCTCTAAAGGCAGTCATTTCATAAAGGGAATTTAATACTAGTAATAGTGCTACTTACCATAAATAATTTACAAGCCTGATTGCAGACAACAAACTACAACAAAGAAAATGGCAAAACATGGAAGCAAGATGTAACCCATAACCCAAGGCAAATCCAGAGGGCATTAAGGTAGAAGATTTAAAAACCTCCCAGCTGAATTTTATGAAGTTCTGGCAGTAGAAATAGTTAATATCAGGTCACTTCTACTGTATAAGGATTAAAGCAGAGAAAGCTTCATTGTGAAATTAATCTTTTTGGGAAATTTGGCTGCACTCAGTTCTCTTGACTTCTTGGAAGGTCAGATAAATAGCTTATTTTCTGTGTAGTAAGGTGGAGCTTTAACATGAATGATTTCATTTTCATTTGTATTCTGATCTATGCACAATACTAGAACCTGGTCCAAATAAATGGTCTCTTATAATTGTTTCTTAATTAATAGTTGTCCTTTGTAAGCCTCTTATTATGCCTATTCTCTGTTCAAGGAGACAAACAAAAGAAGGGGTGGTAATGTGATACCTGTTTCCCTCCTCAAAGAAACATTTAGCTGCTTCCTCTCACACAACATACAAATGGAAATAAGAGGCTGGGCATGTGGGACAAGAACTCTGGAGATGAAACTGGGAATCATCAGTATTTGATGCTATTACACTGGGGGAAACATTACAATGGTATTTCTTCCTGGAAATTCTTCCATGATGCTTCCCCATGTTCAAGTCTGCAAGATTGCCATTATAACTGTTCTCTTGTTTTTGTTTTCTTAAAGTGTAAAAAATACTCCTTTGCCTTTTTTGTTTTGGAATTTCCCATTCTCTTGAGAAAGAAGGAAGGAATAAACTGCTCTTGCTCACTGTTTGAGTGAACCATACCCATTGCTCAAGTCTTCCTAGCCCTTGAAAAACAGAAAATGGATTTCCCTGTGAAAGACTTGGGGTCTTCTTGAGAGCTACTATGAAAGAAAAGAAGCAAAGGAAGCTTTCCTCCTGAGAACAAAGAAAGAGTGGGTAACACTCTGCAGGGTGTAGGGCTGAGGAGGGGAGGAGCCTAGATAAAGGAAGTAGGGAGGAAGGAACTAGTAAAACTTTGAGAGCAGTCTGTGAAATGTGCTTAAAAAAAAACTTTGAAAAGGGCATGTTGCTCTTTACAGCTCCACACAGGGCCTGAGACCTGTCTGCTTTGAAGGCAAAACGCTCTTGTACCCTTGTACCTCTGCAGCCAGTCACCGCAGTCAGATTCAGCACATCCTGGGTGAAGAAGCCTCACCTCCTCAGTCCTCAGAACACCTTGAGGATCTCTTAAAAACCCAAACCCAGTGAGAATCGCCAATGTTGAAGAAGTTCTCTCTCAAAGGAGTGCAGGTGGAAGGCATGCAAATGAATTAAAGCAGCATCTTGAGATTTGTAATAGGCTGAATAATGCCCCCCAAAGACGTTGCGGTCAGAACACGATAGACAAACTACAGCATTTGGCAGGCTGAGTTCTTTGAACTAAAGGTAAATGGAAATGTCTCAGAAGCAATAAATTCTTTCTGACCTTTTGCTACCCTCCTTTCTCCTTCTACCTTCCTTCCCTCTGAAACAGGCTACAGAAGTAGAAGTCTTTTTCAACCAGCAAGTCATGGGAAACCAGAATTGTTTTCCTTTAAAACAAGCCATTACCCAACAGAGGTCAGTCTGACTCACCACTCCCCTACAAATAGGCCATACAACACTTATTCCCTGCAGGGCCAGGGGTGCTATACAGAGTGACCAAGAAGACTGAACACATAGGCCTTGCTATATTTCTTATTTTTATTAAATGACACATTTTTTGTCCAATTACATTTCTGTATGACTGTTTAGTCTTCATCCAACCTAAACAAAAAAAATAAATAAATAAAAATAAAGCCACAATTTGCCCTGGTTCTTTAGTTCTCCTTTTTTTTTTTTTTTTTTTTTGAGACAGGGTCTGGCTTTGTAGTTCAGGCTGGCCCTGAGCTCACTATGGTGCCCAGGCAAGCCACCACGAACTCAGCAATCCTCCTGTCTCTGCCTCCCAAGTGCTGGGATTGCAGGCGTGAGCTACCACACCCGGCATTGTGGTATGTGGTGTTGATTGTTGGTGGGCGTGTCTCCACGCCCAACATTATATGTGGTTACCTTACCGGGGATTGAACTCAGGACCTTGTGCTTGCGTGGCAGGCGCCAGAACCACTGAGCTAACCCTCCAGCCCTAGTTCTCCATTTCTATAAGCTACTGTGTCATGTAAAAACATCGAATAAATTTGATTTTTTTGTTCTGTTTTTTCCAGTACCAAGGATTAAACTCAGAGCCTTGCAGTTGCAAGGCAAGTGCCACGCACTGAACTAAATCTCTGGCCCAATATTATATAAATTTTCATGCTTTTCTCTTCTTAATCTTTTATTCTAGTGGTAACAACTTCTAACTTCACTCCTCAGTTCTTGTGCCCTCAATGAAAGAATTCTGTCAAGACACATAGGCAGTCATGCAAAGGATGTAGAATTTATTAAAGTGAATATAGAAAGAGTACATATTCAAGAGAGAAAATGGGTAGTGTCACAAAGACCTCTATGCAAACATGATTTTGGATATCTTTTGGGGTTTTTTTGGAGACAGGGTCTTGCTTAGTAGTTCAGGCTGGCCCTGAGCTCACTGTGTAGCCCAGGCAAGCCTCGAACTCAGCAATCCCCCTGCCTCTGCCTCCCAAGTGCTGGGATTACAAGTAGAGCCACCACGTCCGGCATTGTGGTATGTGGTACTGATTGCTGGTGGGCATGTTATTAATAAGCTTTATTAATGTTTATTATTTGCTCAACTCTATGATACTACTGTTGAGTTCTTTTCTACTGTTAATGGTGGTATAGTTAGTTATTGCATTTAATACACATTTATTGTATAATAATGTTTAAGTTATTTGTTTCTATACTACTATTGAACACCTCTTCTCTATTAAATGGTAGCATTTATTGGTGGTTATAGTATGGCAATATCATTAGTCTTGTACATTATTATTATTGCTGATCTTGTTGCTATTGCCAGAATGGCACAGTTGTTACTATTAATTGATTTTCCTGTATGCCAATATCTGGTATGTTTTGTGTCAGCAACACACAATTCCAGAGAAATGGTTCCCAGGCACATCAGACTGCATATTTGGCTTACCATATGAAGGGAAGTGGTCAAATCTTGGGACATAGGTAAAAGCCTATATAAACTCATATCAGCTCACACCATTGGAAAGTAGACACAAAATGATTGATACGCTAGCAATGAAGTCTTTCTACTACTATATTTAATCCCCAAGCTTCAGTGCATGAATGCACACACAAAGCAAACAATGAGAAAACAAGGCAAAAAATGCCTCCTAAAATTCTAAACTCCCCCAAAGCTGACACTTGGTGCATTGTTGAGGAGAAAATAAAAAATCAAATGCTGAATTTAACACAGTGATGAAAGAAGTTTCTCAATAAATTGCTCAGTGAGCTCAAAGATGATATAACTAAATGGATAATGAACTCAATAAAATGATACGTGACTTTACAGAAATCATTAATAAAAAACTGGCTAAGCTAAATTAAATGACAAAAACCATGAGTTATCAATTTAAGAGGCAACTAGGGACCATAGAAAGGTACCAAAAAAGAAATCCAAGACATAAAAATTATATTGAAAGTAAGGGCAGGTTGGTATTGTTGTGTTAGCCTGAAATAAGTCAATAATATTTAGTAAAAACTCTCAATATGAATAGTCTCAACTCAAAAATCAAAAAACACAGATTGGTATACTGGATGAAAAAACAAAACCTGATGTTGTACCACACACAAGAAACAAATTTAGCCCTAAAAATAATTCATGGACTAAAATCAAAGCATGCAAAAAGTTACTTCACATAGTAGAATCCCTAAAGCAAGCAAGAGTAGCTACCTTAGTTTTAGACAAGACAGACTCAAAACCAACATGATCAGAAGAGGAAAAGATGGTCACTATATAGTAGTTTAGCAAACAACTGAACAGAAAGAGATAACGATTATATATACACCAGACACTGGTACCCCAACTTCATGAAACAAACACTACTGGAAAAAAAATAAGATTATCATTAACACAATTATATGGAAATCCAAATCCTCACTATACAAACAGAAAAATTAACCAGAAAAAAAATATTAGTGTATAACTACACCTTCAAACAAATGAACTCAGTGGATAACTACAGATGATTCTATCCATAAGCAGAATACACATTCTTCTCAGCAGCATACAAAACTTTCTCCAAAGCAGACAACCTACTAGCCCATAAGGCATAGTTAAATTAATACAAGAAATTAAAATTATCCCATGCATATTATCAGATCATAGTACAATGAAATTAGAAATCAATTACAAAAATACCCACAGAAATTATACAAACACATGGAGATTAAACAATACACTCTTTTTTTTTTCTTTTTTGCAGTATTGGGGATCGAACTCAGGCCCTTGTGCGTCCAAGGTTGGCACAGTACCACTTGAGCTAAATCCCCAGCCAAAAAAATCACTCTTGAGAGAACCAATGTGTCACAGAAGAAATCAAAGAAGAAGTAAGACAATGACTAGAATCAAACAGTAATACCAGTCTAATATTCAAGAACCTAAGGGAGCCAGGAATGGTAGCTCACACCTGTAATCCCAGCACTTTGGAGGCAGGGGCAGGAGGATTGCTGAGTTTGAGGCTAGCCTGGAACACAGTGAGCTCAGGGCCAGCCTTAACTATAAAGTGAGACTCTGTCTCAAAAAAAAAAAAAAAAGAACCTAAGGGACATAATCAAAACAGTCCTGCAAATGGTCACATCAGAAAAACAAAGTGGGGCCATTTAAATAGTTCTGATGCACTTCAAGGTCCTAGAAAAAAAGAACAATGTAAGTCTAAAAATAGTACAAGGGATGAAATTATAAAGATCAGAACAGAAATTGTAAAATTGAGACTACAAAACATGAAATCAATAAATTGAAGAGCAAATCCTTTGAAAGGACAAACAAAATAGATAAACGTTTACCCAAGCTTACCAAAAACTCAGTAAATAAAGAGAAAGAAAGAAAAGGCCCATATGGATGTAATTAGAAATGAGAAGACAAAAGGAAGCAGCAAAATCCAGATTATTAGTGACTACTTCTACAGCCTGTATCCCAACAAACTGTAGAATCCAGAAGAAAAGTTGACTTCCAGATATACATGCATTACGAAAAATGATTCATGAAGACGTAAGAGCCCTGAATAATGAAATAACAGGCAATGAAATTGAGGCAATAATAATAAATTTTCCAACTACAAAAGTCTAGGACCTGATGGATTTACCACTAAATTCCATAAGAACTTCATGGAAGATCTAACACTAATATTCCTCCAACTTGTTAATAAAATTGAAAAGGAATTCCTAAAAGCTAGTGTTATCTTGATTCTAAAACTACGCAAAGACCAAACTAGAAAAAAAAAACTATAAGACAACCTCTTTAGTGGATATTGATGCAAAAATCTTCAAGATGATACTGACAAACAGAAAACAATTTTTAAAAAGATTGTACATCATGACTAAGTAGCCTTCATCTGAAGAATACAAGGATAGTTTAACATACACAAGTCAATAAATGCAATATACCACATAAACAGAAGCAAAAGCAACAACCACATGATCATATCAATGATATGCATATCATATCAATCTATGATAAAATCTAACACTCAGTATTAACCATCTACAAAATTCAGATAAAAACTGTATTAATAGTGTATACCATTCCCCTCAAAATGGCTATCATCAAAAATACAGCAAATGGGCCAAGGATTTAGCTCAGTGGTTCCAGCATCAGCCTTGCAAGCACAAGGTCCTGAGTTCGATCCCCAGTAACCACATACCACAATGCTGGGCATGGTGACTCACATCCACCAACAATCAGTACCACACACTACAATGCCAGGTATGGTGGCTCAAACCTATAATCGTAGCACTCAGGAGGCAGAGGCAGGAGGATTGCTGTGAGTTTGAGGCTTGCCTGGGCTACACAGTGAGGTCAGGGCCAGCTGAACTACAAAGTGAGACTCTGTCTCAAAAAAAAAAAAAAAAAAAGAATACAGCAAACAACAAACACTGGTAAGGATATAGAGGAAAGGAATTCTTCCACACTACTGGTGGCGAAATTATACATAACTACAACCACTACTGATGATGGTATAAAATTTCCCACAAAACTAAAACTAGAGATACTATCTGACCCAGCAATACCACTGCTTAGCAGAAGGAATGTCAGTGTACTATAAAGATACCTGATATTCATATTTATTGTAGAATAATTCACAATTGCTAAGCATTGTGAATTTTTAGGGCATAACCTGGCTGCCTATCAACAAATGAATGAGTACAATAAATGTGTTTTATATGTAAATTAAAATGCTGTTTAGACATAAAGAAGAATGAAATTATGTCATCTTTAGGAAAATGGATGGTACTGAAAATCATCATGTTAAGTGAAATAAACCAGATCTTAAAAATCAAACACTGCATATTTTCTCTCAAGTAAGAAATCTAGAGGAAAAACATTTTCAGTCTTAAAAAAAGACAGATGATACAAAAGAGAAGAAATACTATTAGGCAAGAAGGACAGGATTTAGGGGAGGGAAGGTGAAAACAGAAGAGGGAAGTGGGGGAGAATTATCACAGCATGTTGTATGTACGTGTGACTATCCCAAAATGAAACCCATTGTGATAGATAGATAGATAGATACATATAGATACATGTAGATACATATAGATATGTAGATACAGATATAAATATAGATATAGATATATAGATCTATATATAGATGTCTTTTTACCATACAATAAATACACATTTTTTAAAAAGAGAATACTTTTCCTTCCCTTTTTGTGATAATAAGAAATTTTTGTGTGTGTATATGTGTGTGTGTGTGTGTGTCTATAATGGGACTGGCACACGCTAAGAAAAAGTTCCAGCACTGAGCTACATCTACAGCCAGAAAACAGTATTTTTTGTTTTTCTTTTTAATTTTCTTTCGCTTGGTTTTTGGTCATGGTGCCAAGCCTTCTCACATAGAAGCAAGTTCTCTATCATGAAGCTACACTGAAGCTCTTTGCATTTTTATTTTATGAGAAAGTCTGTTAAGTTGCCTCAGCTAGTCTTGAACTTATGATTCTCTTGCCTCAGCCACCAAAGTAGATTACAGATGTAGCTAACCATGCCTGCCTAAGAATAGTGTCTTAATGATGTTTTCAGTGGTATCTGGGAAGGAGACAGTCAACAGAATGTTGTTATTGTTAAGTAGTATCATAATAAATATGTGTAGAATTTTTAAATGATTGGAATATTGGCTAAGTTTTAAGCTCTAATTTCTTGTCTAACTTATTTTTTAAAATATTTCCATATGCTTCACAACAATTACATTTACATTAATATAATATAGTATAATATACTATAAATGCTTCAACATTTGATATTTTATCACAATTTATCTATTTTCTAAAATTTTAGAACATTTATGATTTTAATGTCATTTCAGTTCCAATTATACTGTTACAAATATTATTATACATACAGCTCTTTTCTTCATATCTTAAATTATTTCTAGAGGACACTGTTAAAATTTTAGTATATGTGCTGCCGAAGCGAGCACTAGGACACTGTTAAAATTATTTGTTGTTCTATGAGGACACCTGTGCTGACCATGTGTTTTCTGTTCTGTGGTACATTTAGCAAAAATAGCTGCCAAGAACAGAAAGTAACACCATGTTCCAGTGTACGAGGCTGTTTGGGGACAGGTTGGCGTTTGAGTGTGATTGGAAGCATCGAGTACTATAACTGATGGCAGTGCTTTTTCAGGGGAAGACAGGAACTGAAGACATGTAAGCACAATCTCTTCTTGGCAAGGGCGCTAGAAAGCACCATAAATTCCCATGTAGCTAGAGTGAAGCAACAGAGAGGAC
This sequence comes from Thryonomys swinderianus, assembly GCA_004025085.1. Taxonomy (NCBI): domain Eukaryota; kingdom Metazoa; phylum Chordata; class Mammalia; order Rodentia; family Thryonomyidae; genus Thryonomys; species Thryonomys swinderianus. The sequence goes on from PVIC010005327.1 coordinate 19,583, forward strand.
AGAAATAAGAATAAGGGTTGGAGATGTAATCAAGAACCAGACCATGTAGAGTCCATAGGCTTCCAGGCTTGGCTTGATGCCACTCAACAGGGTAAGTCAGCAAAAGCTGCAAGCAAGGAAGTGATTGGAGCTGAAGTTCAGCCAGGGGTCACAATGACTAAAGCCAAAAGGCTGAGGAAGAGTTTTAAAGATGAAATCAGAAAGGTAAGGAGTTCTAAATTACATGGGACCACATTTTGTGGAGAGATCTGAGCACCAGAAGTGTGGGATTTGACCCAGTGGTTAAGAAAATTAGTTGATGTTGAGGTGAGCTGGGAGCAGGAGGAGAAAAAAGGACAACATTAATCAGGCTTGATCCATGGCAGTAGGCTATAAAAAGTAATAAGAGTCTAGATGTATCATGAAGGAAAATCAAGCAGGATTTATATGTTGGTTAAACATGAAGTTTGAAACAAAGTGAGAAGAATAACTCAAGATTTTGGCTTGAACATACAATAATGTTGGAAATGGAAAAGATAAAGAAGGCTGAAGTGGAGTAGGGCTGAGTTTTTTGTTTATTTTTTTCTATCCTATATTTTAGGGAAGATAAATAGTAGACTTTTGGGCATAGTAAGTTGAGATGTCCTCTTAGAAGATACAAGTGAAATATCAAATAGGTAGCAGGACACACAAATCTGGAATTTGAAATAGAAATTCAGGACATAATTCAAAATCTGACAGTCTACTTATAATAATTAAAAAATTTTTTTTAATTTAAAAAATTTTTAAGATAAATTTTATTTTAGCCCATTTACTCTTCTCTCCCTATGCACAAAAGCTTTATATATTTAAACTTACAAGAGTCAATAATCTCAATAATTTTCCTTCTCAAGGAATTTACTAGAGAATATAAATTATAGAGAATAAAAAAAAAAAAAGCAAAGACTTATCCCTGAGGAAGAAGTAGTATCTTCTGTCTACTGCCTCCTGTGGCGCACCTGTACTCCAGTGAATCTCTGGAAGCCATTTTGTTCAATGTGATCATAGTCCCATCTGCTCTGTCTGTTGATTGGACTGGCAGTACATATCCAATCCAAGTGGAACCAATCAAATTCCCTGTGATAGAAAACTGAAAATGAGTCTAAAGAAGAAATCCTTTGTCCTCAGATGGTGGGGCATTTAAGTTCAAAGTTTTATAAAGTATATGTTTTATACATTCCCTAAACAGTAGGGGAAAAAGAGACATATAGAGAAGTAGAGAAAACAAGAAGGAGGCAAATCAAGTGTCTTCTTTCTACCTTGTATTATATTTCTCTTTTTCCAGCTATCTCAAGATTTTCGACCCCATTGTATTCTAATCCTCTCTAGTGTAAGATGACCCTAAATTCTAGGTCAGTGATGAAGAACCTTTTAGAGACTGGATCCTCAAACTGCAATCTCAAACCCACTTATTTATCACAAAGTAGGATCGCTGCAATTAACACGAATACTGAGATTTTAGCTGTTAAAAAAATCCATGCAGGGAAAGAATTAATATGATTCCGAAAGAAAATAAAAGAGCATGTATATAAAGGGGGGGGTTGTGGGTGGGTAGGGATGTGGGTAAAACTGAGAATTAACTTGTGCCTTGTACTGCTACAAATTCCCCAATGTTGTGTGTGATTGTGAGCTATATATAAAATGTACCAATAAATAATTCAATTAAAAAAATAATGCAGGGGCCGGAGGGTTAGCTCAGTGGCTCCTGTGCCTGCCTCGCAAGCACAAGGTCCTGAGTTCGATCCCCGGTAACCACATGCAATGCTGGGTATGGAGACTCACGCCCATCAGCCATCAATACCACACACCACAGTGCCAGGGGTGGTAGCTCACGCCTGTAATCCCAGCACTCGGGAGGCAGAGACGGGAGGATTGCTAGTTTCGAGGCTTGCCTGGGCTACATAGTGAGCTCAGAGCCAGCCTGAACTACAGAGCGAGACCCTGTCTCAAAAAAAAAAAAAAAAATCCATGCAGGGGCAGAGATTTAGCTCAGTAATTCCTCCACCTTCCAAGCAAACACAAGGTCCTGAGTTCCTTCCCCTTAACCACATACAACAATACCGGGTGTGGTGACTCACGCCCACCAGCAATCAGTACCACATACCACAAATGCTGGGCTTGGTGACTCAAACCTGTAATCCCAGCATTTGGGAGGCAGAGGCAGGATGATTGCTGAGTTCAAGGTTTGCCTGGGCTACATAGTGAGCTCAGGGTCAGCCTGAACTACAAAGTGAGGCCCTGCCTCAAAAAAAAAAAAAAAAAAAAAAAAAGCAGAAAAAATTGATTTGTAGGAAACTTCTGTGGAAGTTAAGCAAGAACAGGGACTAAGGAACCATAAGAAATAAGAAAACAGTGTATACACAGCTTTTTTAAAAGTCAGTGAAACAAGTGTTTGATAATCTCTGGATATACATATTAAATCCCTGGAAATAATTTAATTATCTAGTTGTTCTAGATGCCTGTAGTCAAGGAGAAAGAGCAGAAGTTCACATTCACTGGCAGGAGTTTGAGATGTGCCTGACTCCTGCTTCTTTAATGGGCTCCTCACTCCATTTTGAAAATGTCATTTATTGTTCTCACCACAATTTTTCTTCTATTTATAATTTTTTTAAAACCCTGTAATCTGTTCATGACTTACAGTCACATGAACCAGCCAAAATACTATTCAAAGAAGTAGGAGGAGTACCATTCTGTACTGTTTAGCTTATATACATTGGAATATTGGCCAAGGGGACTGGAAACCTGAGCAGCTGCTTGATAACAGAGAAGCCCATATAGGTAAATAATGAATGACGTTGCTATAGAATGGAGAAGTGGCCCCCACAGGTCCAGGTGTCAAAAACTTAGTTCCCAATTAATGTTATTATTGGGAGGTGAGGAACCCTTCAGAGGCAGATGGAACATTTTTTTTTTTTTGAGACAGGGTCTCAGTAGTTCAGGCTGGCCCTGAGCTCACTATATAGCCCAGGCAAGCCTCGAACTCAGCAATCCTCCTGTCTCTGCCTCCCAAGTGCTGGGATTACAGGAATGAACCACCACACCCAGCACTGTGGTATGTAGTATTGATGGCTGGTGGGCGTGAGTCTCCACGCCCAGCACTGTATGTGGTTACCGGGGATCGAACTCAGGACCTTGCGCTTGTGAGGCAGGAATAGGAACCACTGAGCTAACCTTACTCTGGCCCGTAGATGGAACATTTTTAAGGAACTCCAACCATGGGGTGGAGGGTGCTGCTTTCCAAGCACACTCTGGGATACTGGATTCTTCCTATCCTCTTTGCTTCCCAGCCAGCATAATTCATTTGCTTCCTCTCCACAGACCTGAAGCAACTGGTTAATTGAGCATGGACTGGGCCCTCTATAACTGTGCCAAAACTAACCTTTCTCTTTTTAAATTGATTATTTCAGGTATTTTCTTATAATGAGTAATACAGTCTTTACTTTGTCCCCTTATTTGCTGTGAGGGAAGATTTGAAATGTTAATACCCCAGATTTCCAGCTTCAGAAGTCACCTTTTCTTTCTTTAAATCATTTTATCTCTCAATTAAGAACTTTTTTTTAAATTGTGAAATATGCCAGGTGTCATGGCTCTTGCCTGTAATCCCAGCACTCAGGAAGTTGAAGGAGGAGCATTGCTATAAGTTCAAGGCCAACCTGGGCTACATAGTGAGTTCAAGGCCAGCCTTAGCTATACAGTGAGATCCTATCTCAAAAAAACAAACAAACAAAACAAAACACTGAACATCTTTTTTATGTAGCCTGAACTACATAGTGAGACCCTGTCTCAAAAAAACAAACACAAAATGAATTGTAATATATACCACAAAATACAAATGGATGAAAAAATAGAAAGCAAAATATACACAATATAAATCAAGGACAATGCTAGAGCCCCCACCACCACCCTTCTGAGGACTCTTTCCTGTCCACACAGCCTCTTACCCCCTACTCAGAGGTGATCCCTATCATGACATAACATCAATTCCTTTTGTTTCTAATTTTACAGTGATAGACCTGTATTTGTTTACTATGACCACTGTAACGAATTACCACAAACTTTACACCTTACAACAATACACTTTAGGCCAGGCGTGGTGGCTCACACCTGTCATCCCAGCCCTCGTGAGGCAGAGGCAGGAAGATTGTTGAGTTCAAGGCTTGCCTGGGCTACATAGTGAGTTCAGGGCCTGAAGAACAAAGCAAGACCCTATCTCAAAAAAAAAAATACACTTTATTTTTATGGTGCTGGAGACTAAATCCCGGGCTCCTCAATCCAGCCTCATAATCATTCTCTTATAATTCTGTAAATTTAAAAATCCAACCCAGATCTTGCTAGTTACAGTGAAGATTAATGCCTTTCCTGAAGGCCTAAGAAAGAACCCCATTTCTTTGTCTTTTCTGGTTTCTTGAGGCACCTCGTATTCCCTGGCTGCGGCCTGTTACAGCATCTTCAAAATCACCAGTGGAGTATTTCTGAGTTCTGGCTTCCATTACACCTCATCTAATACTTTTTTTTTTTTTTTTGAGACAGGGTCTCGCTTTATAGTTCAGGCTGGCCCTGAGCTCACTATGTAGCCCAGGCAAGCCTCGAACTCAGCAATCCTCCTGCCTCTGCCTCCCGAGTGCTGGGATGACAGGCGTGAGCCACCACGCCCGGCACTGTGGTATGTGGTGCTGATTGCTGGTTGATAGTTGGTGGGCGTGAGTCACCATGCCCAGCATTGTATGTGGTAACTGGGATCGAGCTCAAGACCTTGTGCTTGCGAGGCAGGTCCCAGAACCACTGAGCTAAATCTCCGGCCCATACTTTTTGTTTTGTCATTCCTTTTTCTTTGTTAGTATATGTTTGCTGCACATAATAAACACATTCATTGTGTGAAATTGGGACTTATACATATCTTGTCTTGATCTTTTTTACTTTCCTTCCCCCTCTCCTTCCTATCTCCAAAAAGTCTGTTTCCTATCATCTACATTGTATTTTGCTTTTTATTTATATTTTACATGATGAATTGTGTAAGAGAAACCATACCACGTTTAACCTTCTCTGTCTAGCGTTTTCTCTGCAATGGCAAATTCATTCATGTATATTTGCATTCACTGAAACTTAAGGAAACAAATCTTTGGTCAAAGTTCCGACAATCATTTTCTTCTTCTCTAATTCTTTTTGAGACAGGGTCTCATTTTGTAGTTCAGGCTGCCCCTGAGCTCGCTATGTAGCCCAGGCAAACCTCGAACTCAGCAATCATCCTGCCTCTGCCTCCCAAGTGCTGGGATTACCTCCCGAGTGCCACCACACCCGGCATTGCGGTGTGTGGTACTGATCACAGGTAGACTGAGTCACCACGCCCCGTATTGTTGTATGTGGTTACCAGGAATCAAACCAGGGACTTTGAGCTTGCTAGGCAGGTGCCGGAACCACTCAGCTATGTCTCTGGCCCTCCTTCTCTAATTCTTAATTTTCTCTTCCACTTTTATGAACCCTGTAATTATACTGGAGATTTTTATATTGGAGATAAGGTTTTTAACCTTATGAACCCTAAAAGTCCTTTTTGCCATAGGTGATGAGAATCTAGGCATATGAGTCTTTGCAGGGGTTACTATAACTTTGCAGGGGTTACTATGGCAGTTACTATAATGTTACCTATTTTTGTACTTTGTATAAATGGAAGCATTCTCCATTTTTAAATTTTGAGATAGGGTCTCAATAGGCAGATCAGACTGGCTTTGAACTCACTATGTAGCCCAGGCTGGCCTTGATCTTCCTACCTCAGCCTCCTGAATACAGGGATTAAACACATACACCACCAGGCCTAAAGACAATCTGTATTCTTCCATATTCTGTTTCTTTAATCCAACATTAATATTCACCTGTGTGCCTATGAATATAGTTTATGAACATACAAAGAATATACATTTGGGTGGTTTGAAGCTTGGGGCTAGGATACACCATACTATTAGGCACACTGTCATTCAAGTACAGATGTATATATATTTCTCCAAGGTATACAAGCAATAGCAATTGCTGAGTCAAAAGACACACGTGCCTTCAAATTTACTAACCAATGCAAAATGGGTTCACAAAAGAGATTATTCAAATTCACATCTCCTGAAGAGCACATAAAAATTCTCATCCTTCTGCACTCTCAACATGTTATTGGCAAGATTTTTAATTTTTTCAACCTAGTGGGTAAACAATGATATCATTTACTGACCTAAATCTATGTTTTTTTCTTTTTTTAACAATGAAGCCAAGCATGGTAGTTCATGCCTATAATCCCAGCACTCAGGAGGCTGAGGCATAAAGATTGCTGAGAGTTTGAGGCCAGCCTGGGCCACATAGTAAGTTCAAGGCCAACCTTAACTACACAGTGAGAACCTGTCTCAAAAAAAATTTTTTAATTTAATTTAAAAATAGACTGAGCATCTTTTTATGCTTATTGCTCATTTGTGCTTTTTTCTTTGTAAAAGCACTGTTAAAATATTTAGTTTGTATTTTAATTGTTATTTTTCCTTATTAGTTAAGAGGCTATTGTATCATCTAGATATAACTTTTTAGTTATATCTTCTAATATTTAAGTCTATTTCAGTGTTTACTAGAGAAACAGATGTAACACAAGATATACAAATACAGAAGACTTAAAATACTGGTGGTACACAGTGGCCACTCACAGAGTCAGATGTGGAATAGACCAGAGGGTCTGTCTGCACACTGGAGACCGAAGGATTTTGTCAAAGGTCTGGAGCTCACTGTAGGATCCTGCGGAAGTCCCCATCAGGAAGCTAGTGGGTCTGCAATGGAAAGATGAAGAATCTGCACCAGAAGCTGAAGAGTCTGCTGGAAGAGAGGAAGTGACGTCCAAAGTGGAGGTTAAGACAGGAGCTCTGGACAAACGGAGCAAACCTGTTCTTCATTTCCTCTTTACACCATACAGGTGACAGACTGCCCTAGGATGGGTCTTGCACACCCACTGGGCTATAGAATGTTGAGCTAATTTAGTTGGGCTTCTCTTAATCAACTGTCACAAAGTCTGATGGTTTTGGGTTTTTTTTTGCTATTAATATGTTAATAAGCAGAAACTTTTAATCTATCTTAATGTATCAGTTTAATCATTTGTAGTTGTCACTTCTTAAGGAAATTTTTCTCATACTGAGGTTAAAAAGATTTATATTACCTTCTAAAAGCTTTCAGTTTTGCCTGTCACATTTGGTCAGTAATCCACCTAGAATTATATTTTGGTGTGGTGCCATGTAGAGGTTCAATTTCATTTTATTTTATTTTTATGGATATCCAATTGATCCAGTACTATTTATTAAATAGACCAATTCTTCAGGGCCAAATTCCTCATAAATCGAGTGGCTTTAAATTCAGAATTCTGGATCTGAATTTTCTTTTATTCCTTTTTGCAAATTGCCCAGTCTGTCCTCAACTTCCCAGGTAGCTGGGATTATAGGTGTGTACTTGTACACTTGGTTTGATGCCTTTGATAAAATTTTCCAAGAAGACAGGGAACCTTTTGTTCTTACTTGGCCATGAAATCCTTTGTCACAAGGGATCCCAAAACATACCTTGGGAAACAATACATCTCAAGACCCATCGGTCAGGTGGTTTCTTTCAAACTCTTCTGAGGGTTAGCCCCATCCACCCACCCTAACCCAGAACACAGCGAGCCCAGGGTCAAAGCGAACACCTGAGCCAAGTGTCCAGAGAGAACCCTGCCTCTCACAGCTGCTGCCAGCCACCCCCCCACTCCGCTGTGCCCAGCTCTCTTAGTTTGTGGCAGGTGAGCCAGGTGCACAGAGACAGGGATCTGGAATCTAGAGAGTTGGAGGGACACAAATCAGTGCCAGGTCCCTGTGGAGGAAGTGCTGCAGGAGGGAGTGTGTGAAAGGCCGCAGGCTTCCGGAGGGCCCCTCTTCAGGCATTCCTAGCAAGGCCACCAGCTGCTCCAGGGGTATGGATGTCCCTACGGGCACCGGGTGGGTACGCTCATGCTTGCGCGGGCCACTGGCACTTATGAAAGCCTTAGGGCAGTGGGGGCAAGCGTGGGGCCACACCGAGCTTTGGGTGCTACTGTGCTTGCGCAGCCCGGCCCTGTCTGAGAAGCTCTTGCTGCACTGTGAGCAGGGCAAGGGCCGGAGCTCAGAGTGTGTGGGAAAGGGCTCTTTGCACTCTCAAGAAAACCGTGGAGGCTTCTCATCGACCTCCTCAACCCCTGCCAACCCTAAGGGCCCTGGGGCCTCCCTGACACCTGCACCCTGGCATTCTACATGCTCCACTGTCATGCCCACCACTTGCTACTGTGTGGCCATTACCGTGCTAGACGTGGGGGGGGGGGGCGCCCCCGCAGCCCCGCCGGAGGCTCCCCAAAGCCTGGGGCTGCACCTGGGGCAGCTGGGCCCTCACCTGTCACACACACCGGCAATGCCAACCCGACCACCAGCTCTGGCGGCTGGCCTCACTGCTCCGGTGGGTCCGCTTGTGCTTCCGGAGGCTGGAGGCACCACGAAGGACTTCCCGCAGGCGCCACAGCGGAAGGGGCGCTCGCCCGAGGGCATGCGGCTGTGCTTGGTGACGCTGGCCCGAGTGTGCCAGGGCATGCTGCTTGAGGTCCAGGACACCACGAAGGTCTTGTGGCACTGCAGGCCCTTGAAGGGCCGGTTGCCGGTGTGCACCAGCGGTGCACGGCAGGTCGGCAGGGTGCCGGAAGTCCCAGCCGGGCTCGTCGCAGCGGGAGGGCTTCTCGCCCCGTGCACGCGCTGCTGGCACCGGAAGCTGGGCGGGGCGGAGAAGGAAGGAAACTGGTCCCTGGACCCTGCAAACGATGTGAGGCGAGAACACAAGTCCACGCAAGAACACAAGTCCACGCGAGAACACAAGTCCACATGAGAGTGAAGAGAAAGACTGCAAGGAGCAGGAGGGAGCAAGCAGCGTTCTCTTTGAGTCTGGGCACAGGGCCGCGGAATGGCGGTGCGGCCTACAGACGCCTGGCCTTCACAGAGAAACAGAGTCCTCCACAGAGAATTGCGCCAGCAGACACACGCATCGTACTGCAGCAGCTGGTGAGTTTCGCGCTCGGCCCATGAGAAAGCGACTGGCCGGTAGCCATTTTGGAGAGGGCCGGGCTGACCTCAGAACTGAGAACAGCTAGGTCAAACGGCCTTATGGCTCAGCTCCCGGGGCCTCAGCACGGGTGATGGGGGCCAGAGTTCAAGCTGGCAGAAGGCCCATAGACCATTGTAGGCTCAAGCTATCCGGTACCTGGCTCAAAGCCAAAATAATTCCTCAAATAACTGTAGAGAGGTAACCAGAATGAAAGACATGCTTAGTGACTCTGGAGCAGATACAGATTTTAAAAATAGAGTAGGGCCGGGTATTCAGCTCAGTGATTCCATCATCTGCCTGGCAAGCTCAAGGTCTCCAGTTTGATACCTGGCACCACATACCATGGTGCTGGGCGTGGTGGCTCACAGTTGTAATCCCAGCACTGGGGAGGCAGAGGCAGGAAGATTTCTGTGAGTTCAGGGCCAGCCTGAACTACAAAGTGAGACCCTATCTCAAAAAACTAAAAAATAAAAAAATAAAAAATAAAGGAGTTCAGGAAATGATAAAAACAACACTAGCCAGGCATGGCAGCTTACACCTGGAATCCCAGCACTGGGGAGGCAGAGACAGGAGGATTGCCCTGAATTTATGGCTAGTCTGGGCTACATAGTGAGTTCAGGGCCAGCCTAAACTACAAAGCAAGACCCTGTCTCAAAAAGCTAAAAATAAATAATTGAAAACAATACTATATTCTTGGTGTTTTATTCAACATACAATTTAAATATTGCTGCACTGGATTTATTAATATTTTGTTAAGAATATTTGCATATGTATTCAAAGTTAGTCTTGAGTTTCGGATTCTGGAACAAGATGACGTGAACTTATTTTTCCCTCTTTTTCTCCTTTAAATAACAACCTAAATATCTTAAAAATATTCAATAGAAATAATTTTTAAAACTTGTGTTTTGCTGTTCTTGCTGCTGCTGCTTTGTTTTAATATTCTGCATACCCAGGAGTGTGGCCTGAAAGGGTTCTGTGTCTGTTTCTGTCCCTCCCTTCCTCCCTCCTTTCCTAGCAGCTGGCTGCTGGCTGCCATGCCATAAGCAATTCTTTGTGTCATGCTGTCCTGCTGGGACCAGCTGAATATGAATTCACACACAAACTGTGAGTCAAAATAAACCTTTCCTTTAAGTTGTGGGTATCAGTTATTTGTCTCCACAATAAAAAAGTAAATACGACACTACTCCAGCAGTTAGAGTGGTGGTAAGTAGTTTGATCAGCCTGAAACAACAGCAGCAGATCCCAGACATACCAGCCCAGGCTCTATGAGCATGGGCTAGCAGGTTGCCAGTCTCTCTATAGAAACTGCCGAGCAAAGCCCAGGGGACCATCACAACCCTTCTCTACAACCAAAGCACCACAAAGAGTTCAGTTAATCCACATCAGGAGCTACATCAAAGCTCCATGCCATCTTGCCTGAGAACAGGTTAATAGACAATGCATCCAGAGCAGGAGCAGGAAAGCCCAGGCTGACTGACACTGTATTTGCTCCATACTTATCCCCCACCAAGCTGCTAATCCACCTGCAGAGGCAGCATCAGCAAAACACTGCACCTAAAGGCATGAAGACACAAGATCCTGTAGTTTCTAGTCCCCTTTTTCATGATTCCCTCCCTCACAGTGGCGGGACAGTATCTCAGGCAGCTTAGGTCACCCAGGAAAGGAAAGGCGTCCAAGTTCCCAAGCAGTCACAGCAGGGGTACCAAGCCTACCATGGGAAGAAAGCAGAACACAATAGTATTGTACAGGCTCTCAACACTGACAATGAAGCTAAAACCCGTAAGAGTAGGCCAGAAACTACATGTAAAGCTTAAACGAGGAGACTGCCTACTAAAGACATTTAAATAAAACATCGATCCTCTAACATAACGGAAATCTCCAGGTCACAGCTCAGAAATTCTCTTACTAAGGATCAGGGGGGAAAAAAAAGCTTTAAATGAAAAAGGGAAATCAAAGTGCCCTATTCTATTGAACCTATCCAGCTAGAAGGATCAGATATTGGCTTGGCAGCAGCTGTAAAAATATTTCAACAAATAAGTGTATGCTCTCTTGAAATAAATGGAAAATAGAAAATCTTAGCAGAGATGTTATTTTAAAAAAAGAATTCGGGTTCTGGCACAAGATGATATGAACTTACTTTTCCCTCTTTTTCTCCTTTAACTAACAACTTAAATATCTTAAAATTATTTAATAATTTGAAACCAGGATGGGTCACTAAAAAAGCAACCATCAAGAGGAAACAAAGAAATAAAGGAACGAGAAGCTGAAATGAAAATGATGAAGCATAGCTGGGATTTAGCTCAGTGGTTCCTGTGCCTGCCTAGCAAACACAAGGTCCTGAGTTCCATCCTAATAACCACATACAACTATACTGGGCATGGTGACTCATGCCCACCAGCAGTCAGTACCACATACCATAATACCGGGCATGGTGGCTCATGCCTGTAATCCCATCACTTGGGAGACAGAGGCAGGAGGATTACTGAGTTCAAGGCTTGCCTGGGCTACATAGTGAGCTTGGCCATCCTGAACTACAAAGTGAGCCCCTGTCTCAAAAGAAAAGAAAAGAAAATGATGAAGCAGAAAGCACAAAAATCAAAATTTTAAAATCACTAGATAGACTTGATAGTAAGATGACAAAGGATAAAATCAGTAAGCCTAAAAACAAAACAATAGAATTTACTTGATCAACAACAGAGACAGAGTCGACTGGTTAAAACAGACTCAAGAGTTTATGGAGCACTAAAAAAAATGTTTAGCATTTTGTTATCATAAAGATAGACTAGAAGTGAGACTGAAAAGAAAGGAGAAAATGAACAATAATATTTTAAAATTAAATCAGGAAGATAAAGGAACACAAATGAAAAATATTTGTACATTTTGCTTTAAATAATAAAACAGACACAAGTAGGTTGGAATAAGTTATATGTGTACATGGTAATACCTAGAGCAATCACTAAAAAATCTACACAAAGTGATATACTCAAAAACATTAAGAAACCAGGATGGGTCACTAAAAAAGCACCCATCAAGAGGAAACAAAGGAATGAGAAGCTGCAGGAAAAACAACAAAATTTTAAATTACAAATCTGAAAAATTTAGAACTGATACCATACCTTCTGTGTCCTCTAGCCAGAAGTGAATCATCCAGAAATCAATAAAAATATACAGCAGGAAAATCTACAATTTTAGAACACTCTTCTAAATAACTCATCAAAGAGGAAGTCTCAAAGGATATTTTTTAAAAGCATAGACTAAATAAAAAGAAAAATGTACCACAATATTTGAGATGGTAAGGCAGTTCAGAAAGTTTAAAAAACTAAATGGTGAGCTGGGGATTTAGCTCAAGTGGTACCACGCCAATCTTGGATGCACAAGGGACTGAGTTCAATCCCCAGTACTGCAAAAAAAAAAAAAAAAACTTTTTTAAATTTAAAAAATAAACTAAATGGTTATACCAGAAGATTTTGAATCAATAACCTAAGCTACTATCTCAAGAAAAATAATAGCAAAATAAACCCAATGCAAACCCAATAATATAGACATGATAGAAATCAATGACATTGGAAATAAGAGAAAAACAAAATCCAGGTTTTTAAAAAAATGAATAATTTTATAAACTTCTCTCAAGACTCAAAAATCCTCTACTTGGGCAGCTGCTCTACTTAGGCAGCTGAGGCAGAAAGATCACACATTTGAGTTCAACCTGAGTCCCTTAGCAAGATCCTGTCTCAGAATTAAAAAAAAAAGCAGTGGGCTATACCTCAGTGCAAAGGCCCTGGGATCAATCCCCTGTACTGAAAGAAAAAAAAAATGATCAGTTCCCTGAAAACCATAAACAGTCAAGATGAAGCCAATGTGAAATATATAATCTGAAGAGTTCTATAACTTTACAAAAATTGAAGTTATGATTAAAAAGTTTTCAATAGAGAAAAAAAGTTTTCAATAGAGAAATAACTATGCCTAGACAGTTTCATTGGAGAATTCTATCAAACATTTAAAGACAAATTCATAACAGTTTTGCATAATCGACTCCAAAAAATAAAAGAGGCTAAAGCACTTCCAAATTTGTTTTGAGTCTATAGTATCCTTGTAACAAAACCAAAGACAAAACAAAAAAGGAAATCTGAAGACTCATGTGACTCACGAAATTAGGTGCAAAAATTCTCAACAAATAAAGTATAATAGTGTATAAAAAGAACAGTGCACCATAGCTGAAGCGGATTTGCTCTAGATATACATGGTTTATTCAATATTTGAAAGTCCATCAGCATAATCCATTACATCAACAAACTAATGAAAACCCCTATCACTCGTTGCATAGAAAAACATTAAAAATTCAACATTTATTCATGATAAAAACTCAATATACCATGAACAGAGGAAAATTTCTCCAATCTTACCAAAAGCCATTGCAAAATATCTGCAGCTAGATTAATTGATGGTGACAGACTGACCATTTTTTTTCTAAGAGTGGGAGGAGGCAAGGAGCTCCACTCTTATTAAAAAGAATGCTGGGGCCAGAGATTTAGCTCGGTGGTTCCAGCGCCCGCCTCGCAAGTGCAAGGCCCTGAGTTCCATCCTGGTAACCATATACAATGCTGGGCGTGGTGACTCATGCCCGCCAGCAAATCAGTACCACATACCAAAGTGCCGGGCGTGGTGGCTCACGCCTGTAATCCCAGCACTGGGGAGGCAGAGGCAGGAGGATTGCTGAGTTGGAGGATTGCCTGGGCTACATAGTGAGCTCAGGGCCAGCCTGAGCTACAAAGTGAGACCCTGTCTCAAAAAAAAAAAAAAAAAAAAGAATGCTGAAGTTCTGTCCACCACAGTCAGGAAGGAAGAAATGAGAGGCATGCAGTTTGGAAAGGAGTAAGTAAAACTGGATTTGCAAATAACATGATTATGTTGAAAATTCCAAGGAACCTGCACACAAGAAAAACCTAACACTGGGCTGGAGATTTATAGCTCAGTGGTTCTGGTGCCTACCTAGCAAGCACAAGGTCCTGAGTTTGATCCCCAGTAACCACATACAATAATACCAGACGTGGTGACTCACACCCACCAGCAATCAGTACCACATACAATGCTGGACTTGGTGGCTCACGTTTGTAATCCCAAAACTTGGGAGGCAGAGCCAGGAAGATTGCTGAGTTCAAGGCTTGCCTGGGCTACACATTGAGCTCAGGGCCAGCCTGAACTACAAAGCGAGCCCCTGTCTCAAAAAATAAAAAAACAAATTCCACAAGCCTATGGGACACAAGCTCAACAAACAAAAAAATCAAATAGATTTTTATATATTAAAATTAAACACGGGATTGGGGATTTAGTTCAGCGGTTCTGTTATGTGTCTGGCAAGCACAAGGTCCTGAGTTCCATTCCATCCCTGGTACCACACATCAGTGCTGGGTGTGGTGGCTCACACCTGTAATCACACCACTCAGGAGGCAGAGGCAGGAGGATCACTGCGTTCGAAGCTAGTCTGGGCTACAGAGTTCAGGGCCAGCCTGAACTACAAAGTGAGACCTGTCTCAAAAACTAAAAAAATTAAACTCAAGTTCCAGTGGCACATTTCTATGATCAGACATTCGAGGGTGGGGGGCAGGAGGATTGCAAGTCGAAGGCAACCTACACAAGTCAGCGCAATCCAATCTTGAAACATAAAAGGGTTGAGGATAACTCATTGGTAGAGTGTTCCTGGTTTTTATTCCTAGTACCACAAAATAAGTAAGTGGAGACTAAAATAAAAATGTCACCTACTTATAAAAATGTGAATACTGTTTCAAAGAAATTAAAGGCTAATAGAAGATATATTCTGTGTTCGTGTATGTAAGACAACACAATAAAAATAAAATGCTTCCTAAATTGATCTACAGACTCAACATAATTCCTACCTAAATCTTAACAACGTTTTTTGAGGATATATACAATATTATTATAAAATAAATAGGGAGGGCCAGAGATTTAGCTCAGTGGTTCCAGCACCCACCAAGCAAGCACAAGGTCCCTGGTTTGATCCCTGATAACCACACAACAAAAAGGGGTGTGGTGGCTCACACCCCTCAGCAGTTAGTACCACATACCACAATGCTGTGTGTGGTGACTCACGCCTGTAATCCCAGCACTGGGAGGCAGAGGGAGGAGGATTGCTGAGTTCAAGGCTTGCCTGGGCTACACAGTGAGGCCAAGGCCAGCCTGAACTACAAAGCGAGGCCCTGTCTCTAAATAAATGAATAGGGAAAGGAATAATACCTAAGTCAGTACTGAAAAGAAAATAAAATGGAATGATAACTCCATCCGAATTTCTTTCTTTCTTTTTTCTTTTTAGCTTTTTTGAGACAAGGTGTTGCTTTGTAGTTCAGGCTGGCCCTGAGCTCTCTATATACCCCAAGTCATCCTTGAACTCACAGCAGTCCTCCTGCCTCTGCCTCCCGAGTGTTGAGATTATAGGCATGAGCCGCCACACCTGGCACTGTTGTATGTGGTACTGTGCTGGGATTGGAGGCATTGCCTAGCATTGTGGTATATGGTTCTGGGGATCGAACTCAGGACTTTGCACTTTACAGGCAGATGCCAGAACCACTGAGCTAAATCCCCAACCCCCAAGTTTATTTTTTACATAGCTACAGTAATGAAGTCTAAGTGGTAGAGATAGAGAAGAGAGATTTCAGAAATTGGTCCTAACATGAAGGGTCACTGGTTTTTAAAGCAATTCAGTCCAGGAAACAATCTTTTCCTCAAATGGTGCTGGGGCAATTGAAACCCTAGTCAAAGAAAAAAGCTTCACTGGAACTTTTCACCTGGTACAAAAGTTAACTCAGGGTGGATTGTGACTTTCTCTGGGCTGGGTCTGAGATTGTCCCAATTTCATCCACTCCTGCAGGTTCACTGAGTCTGGCACAGAAATACAATTTTAGGGCATGTCAGAAGGAAGTATGAATAGGATTTATTAGGCAAACAGATTGTAGATGTGTGGGAACTCAAAAAAATGAGACATTACAATTGGGGGCTGAGCATAGTTTTACTTTTCTGGAGGGGGTGAAAAGCTAGAGATAAAAGTGCCCACCTGCCCCCGCTCCTCCCTCCAAAGGCACAGGGCTATTCTCGGCCAGGACAGGATATTCTGGGTTTTTTTGTCTTTTGGTTGGTTTTTTGGTTGTTGTTAGTTTTTTTGTTTTTTGTTTTTTGACAGGTGATTTAAATATTCTCTGGATTTGTTTACTTTCTTTGTTAGGCCAACTTACTACAATTTCTAGCGAAGAATCTGTTAGGGAAGGAGTACAAATCTGGCCAAGAGCTGTAAACACTGAGACACATTGGGACAGTCCTTATCTCGGGGCCAGGCTTTTTTTGTTTTGTTTTGTTTTTAGCTCTTTTAGATGGTCTTGCTTTGTAGTGCAGTCTGGCCTTGAACATACTATGTTGTCCAGGCTTCTTACTTTCTTAATTGAGCTAATTTATAGCCTTTTAATGACAGGCCTGGTAGGGAGGAAGTGTAAATCTAATCAAGGACTGTTGACATGAAACCGTTATGGGCTAAGTCCTGGAAATTGCAGTCTTCTTACAAAGTACAATTTTTAGTTATAGTTTTCTTCTATCTATCTTTCATTTCTTCTATCCTACCTCAGTGACCAGAAACCTTTCAAAAGAAAATACGGAGAGGAATCTTTGGAACTTCGAAGTAGAGAGACAGACTAATACCAACAACACAGTTCATCAGAGGAGAACTCGAGAAATTGAACTTCATCAACAACAAAAATAATCTTGAGGAAACCCACGATAACTTATACTAGATGGGTCCTGAGAGGTAGTGCTGAGATCCCACTCCTCTGGCTGATGTCAGGTCTAGGCATCCTATCAAAAAACCACTGGAAATTCAATCCCTGGTACCACAAAAAAAAAAAAAAAACACTGGAAACTGGGCACAGTGCCTGCCACCTATAGTCCCAGCACTTGGGAGACAGAGTCAGGAGGATTGCCATGAGGTCAAGGGCAGGCTAGCCTAAAAAGTGAGACCCTGACTCAAGAAAAAACAAACAACAGCAACAACAAAAAAAAACACTCTGCAGTTCTCATGATAAATCCCTGAGAAGGGCTTTGAAAACTGTTCTGTGCATGTGTCCCAGGATCTTGTCATTAGCAGGTCACACCTACTTTCCCAACCAGTTTTGTCATGCCCTAATGTATCGCAGAGCCCTTCCCTAGCATTCTCATGGCTCCAACTTCTATCTCCAGCGCTGCAAGAAAATACATATAAAAAAGAAAAACTTCTGTTGGGAGAAAATTTCTAACTCATCTAATCCCCTTGTCCTCCCTGTAACTGCCTCTTCCAAGAGGTGAAAAAAAATGATCTGCTCAGACATCTTCCCTCGTGCAAGTTTGAAATATAGCTTTGACACAGTCTTGGGACAGATGACCTGAAAAGATGTTTATTCAACATGCTTAGTTAAATTTAATATTTGAACTACTGGTTTTTCCCCCTTCTTTTTCTTTCCCTTTTTAGTCTGTCCAGGCTACAAATCTATTGGTTACTGTCACCCACATCCTGGGTGGGTCTTCCCGCCCCTAGTTTGCTGAATTACCTGTGAATCATTGAAGGCACACCCAGAATTTACTAATCTAGGCACTTCTTACTTATGTTGGCAACACAACTAACAAACTAGTTAATGGGAGAGAAAAGTAGGGAATTATAGCACCTCACCTATATTATTGACTTTTTTTAGGTGAACATTCAGTATATAGTTTTTTTGTTTGTTTTCTTAAATCTTTTTTTATTAGTGCATGTTTGCAGAACATAATGATTATAGTTACCATGGGGAGTTGGTCCATGTACATAATACACCTTACTTATCTTTTATCTTCCTTTTTATCCCATCCCTTCCCCTTCTCCTCCCTCCCTGTTCTTTCCAACTCTTGGTCCCCATTTGCAAAAGTTCTGTTTTATATTTTGTTTTTCTTTGGAAATGTATAGAAGAAATACCTCTCCTGTCCACCTTACTTATAGGGGGTCCTTGGCTGAACCTAGACACCCACTAGAAAGAAAAAGCAAGGGAAAAGAATAATTTTGTATTAAATTCGCATGTCCAGGAGGATCCTCTCAAAGGGGTAAAGTCCAAGGAAACAACCAAAGCAGGGTGCTTTCATACTGTTTAGAAAAGAAATTTGTAAAGGAATGACAGGGAAAATGGATATCTAAAGTATTAAATTCTAAGGATGTTATTAAGAGAGTTGAAGAAGTATGTAGAAGCTACTAGCAAAAAGAATTTATTTATTCAGAGTTATTGTGACCTCATTTACCAGTCTTCAATACTCAAGACTGTTTTCCAGTTGTGGTACTTGAAGGCTATCCTTCCCAAAACAATCTTTATCACTTGCTGCCTGCAAGAAAAGAGGCCAGTTCCTCAGGCACTTTCAGCTTGAAATAACCAGTATGCCAATTGAGCATGTTTTTGTTTCATTTATACTAAAAGTTTTAATTTAGTTCGTTGAAAAGAAAGTTTTTATTATTATCTGTTTCTTTTCTGTAAGACTCTTGCTTGTGTCTTGCACTAGTAACTACTTTAAAGATAATGATACAGTATAATAGCTATCATTCTTTTATTACTTGTTTATGAAAATGTTTTTTCATAACATAAAGATAAAAATGGGAGGTACAACCTAATCTCCCTCAGACACTTACATCATAGCTAGGTAAATTTAATCTTTTGCCTGAATTGGCCCCTATTTTGACCTCAAAGTGCCCTTGATCTAATCAATATAACTGAAATCCTGCTTATACATATGAGTGTAGCTACATATATCCAAAAGGCCAGGTAGACAAACTGCATGGTTTAGTTTCAGGTGAAAGTTTTTCCTACATTTCCAAAGACTGATTATATCCAACTCTAGTTTTTTCACACAAGTATATCTATGTAGTTTTGCTAACATTATGTATTACCACACAGGACTTTGTATAGCAGAACTTATCACAGAAAATTTTCCACACAAGTGGAAACTAAATACTTAAAATAATTTCCTTCTTTTGAAGAAAAACTAATGGAAACAAAATAGAATAATTACAAGTCTGATCCTTCAAAGGAATCTCTATGTGAACAAATAATAAATGTATATTTATTCTTGCATAAAAATAAACAAAATGCAAATTGAACAGTCCTGATAGCTGATATATAAATTCAGTGAACACAAAAAAATTATGTCCATCATTTGGATTCATTCTGATGCAAATGAGATGATCTATTCTATCAGCTCTTAGCAGCTTGAAGAGTTGCAAACCTCTTTATTCTCCATATTTGTCTAAATATCTCTGCAAATGGGGCACATAAAATTAGCCATGGCATTTCAGTTATATCTACTCAGTGTGAAGCAGAACAAAACCCTCTGCAGCTCTAACGTGGATTTTCTGGTTTTCTTCATACACATTAAGAATACTATATAGATTGTTGACAACCACATCATGCTATGGGGCATTTTGAATTCAAAGCCTTTTCTACTCACTTACATTATTGCTACAGTATATCTCTCTGGCTGGTGATGTAGCTCTGTGGCACTGTGCCTGCCTGGCAAGTGCAAGGTCTTGAGTTCAGTTTCCAATACAGAAAAAAAAACTATATCCAGATTCATAGCTATGCAATTAATTTTTTTTTGCTTTTTGGAGACAGGGTCTCGCTTTGTAGTTCAGGCTGGCCCTGAGCTCACTATGGTGCCCAGGCAAGCCACTGCGAACTCAGCAATCCTCCTGTCTCTGCCTCCCGAGTGCTGGGATTACAGGCGTGAGCCACCACGTCCGGCATTGTGGTATGCGGTATTGATTGTTGGTGGGCGTGTCTCCACGCCCAGCTTTATATGTGGTTACTGGCGATTGAACTCAGGTCCTTGCGCCTGCGAGGCAGGCGCTGGAACCACTGAGCTAACCCTCCAGCCCCTGCAATTCATTTTAATAAATCCAGAAAGAGGTTTCTGGATTTGATTTATCCATTTTAAAAGGTATTTTTATAGTAAGTTTAACATTTTATGTAATAATATATTTAAGCCATTTTATTGACATAAGTGTAACATACCAAAAGCTGTCCATACTTAATGTCTACAATTTAATGTGTTTGCAAATAAACATATATCTGTGTTATATATTTAGCTTTCTGTCACTATCATAAGATACATGGCAGCAGTGAACTTAAAGGAGAAGAGGGTTGTTTGGGCTCACAGTTTCATAGCCATCAACCCATGGTCATTTAGCCCCATTGCTGTGAACATGAAGTGAAGCAGCACATCACTGAAGGGAGCAGGCATATAATAGAGGAAAGCCACCCATCTCATAGTAGCCAGGAAATAGAAAGAGTAAGGAGAAATTGAGAAGACATGCCTTGCCCCAAGGGCCTTCTCCCACAAATTAAATCCCCATCATCTTCTTATATCCCATTAAATTATCAACCCATCAGCACATTAACGAGGTTAGAATACCCATGATCCAGTCACCTTCCAAAGGCTCCACTTAGGAACATTGCTGCCTCAGCACCCAAGCCTTCAACACATGAGATTTTGAAGACAGTTGTTTTCCTGAGACAAAAATCTTCCTACATAGTTCAGGTTAGTCTTGAACTCACTACATAACCTAGCCTGGGCTTGAGATCTTGGTACTCCCCTGCTTCTGCTTCCCAAGTGCTGGGATTATAGACATGTACCACCACACCCAGCTATACAAAAAATAATTTTAAAAGGAAATTCCAATTATGTCAGTGAAAGTACCTGCATAGCTTCATGCTATTAAAAATCTCTGCATTGGGCTGGAGATTTAGCTCCATGGTACTGGAGCCTGCCTAGCAAACCTAAGGTTCCTGCTTCAATCCCCAGTAACCACATACGACACTGGGTGTGATGACTCGGGCCCACCAGCAATGAATACCACATACCACAGTGCCAGGTATGGTGGCTCACACCTGTCATCCCAGCACTCAGGAGGCAGAGGCAAGAGATTGCTGAGTTTGAGGTTTTCCTGGGCTACATAGTGAGCTCAGGGCCAGGCTGAACTACAAAGCAAGACCCTGTCTCAAAAAAGAAAAAAAAAATCTCTGCCTTAACATTCATCACTAATGAGTACATTTGGGGTATTGTTATGACTTGTCATGCCATTCTAAGTGGGGCTTTTTCAGAGGTGGCTGGCTAGAGTGCAAGAGGCTGAGACTGACTCATGGTGCAATGCTAGGATCAAGGATACTGTACTAGAAGTATGAATGCTACCTGAGTAACCTGGATAAGATGAAAAATAATTATAAGAACTGTGGTTGTCCCTTGCTTTGCTTTACTACCTTCTGGCCACCATGAATTGTTTCTCTTCTTCCATATCCCTGCCCACCCTGCCTTTGAGCCAGATGATTATGTACTGAAATCACTACAAACTGTGAGCTAAATAAACTTTTCCTCTTTTAACTCTGGGCATCAGGTATTTTGTCTCAGAAATTAGAAAGGTAACTAAGGCTGGTATGATTGATGAATCAGTATCTATTCTACCTGAATATATCAGCACTCAAATAATACTACTCTAAATTATTTTTGAGGAAAAGAATGTCTTATTGAAATAAAGTTCATAAGAAAAGTCTTCTTTGATTTTCTGCAAACTGCTAAATTGGTTAAAATGAAATATTTGATTAGGCAGAAATATATTTAAGCTTCTCATATTTCATCGAAATTATCACTTCCTTGTTTACTTTTTAAATGTCATTCTTTTTTATTGGTTATCAGGTTAACAGGCTTCATTTTGGCAGATTTATCCATGCACATCACACTTTGATCATTTTCACACTTCAGCATCCTCACCCTCCCCCCTTTCCTATCGATTCACATTTCCTGGAGGGTTTCAATTTATACAGTATGCTTTGCTTGTATCCATCCCCTACCATTTACTTGTCTGATAACAAATTCTTCAATATGTTGTTCTAAAATCTTGTATTTAACTGAAATATGTTGCTCACTAGTACACAGGCACAAAATAAATTCTTATGTATAGTTAAGCGTTTTCCTTAGATATTCTTGTCAACTTCATTTGCAAATACTGTTTTAACACCTCAAAATATAATTTATCTGAGTCAGATTTTAAACTCATTTTTAAGCATCAGGATCTTCTCATAATTGTTTTATATGTTCTTACCATTTTCATGTTTCTTAACATGATACATTTCTTACCATTTTCATTTTCATGTTTCTTACCAAAGTTTTGTACCTTGTTTTCTTTTGACACAGGGTCTCGCTTGTAGTTAAGGCTGGCCCTGAGCTCACCACGTAGCCCAGGCAAGCCTCGAACTCAGCAATCCTCCTGTCTCTGCCTCCCAAGTGCTGGGATGACAGGCATAAGCCACCATGCCCGGCATGTTTTGCACCTTTTTAAAATAACATTCTTTATAAACATTAAAAATAAAGAAGGAATTTAACGCACATTTTTTCTTATAACCTACTAATTTATGTCTCTGACCTCAAACAAGAAACTTATTTAATAGTGAAATTTTTCTTTATTAAAGTTTCAGAAGAAATAGAGGGAGGATTGAAGGAGACATAAAAATTAAAGTACCAACTTCCTGTGGTGAGTGTCGTCATTTAAACATGTGCTAAGAAAAATTTTAAATTGAGAGAAAAAAGCCTTCAGATATCTCCAGGCATTAAACTCTTTTTTTCTTTAATCAGATTTTTAAATGCTATCTTTTTTTTCTTTTTTCAGACCCACCATTAACTCAGAACTTGTGATTTTGAGACAGGCACAGAACTACTGAGTTAAGTCCCCAGCCCTACTAAACTTTTTTTTCTTCTTCTTCTTTTCTTGTTTTTTTGAGACAGGGTCTCACTTTTTTGTGGAAGCTGGCCTTGAACTCACTATGTAGAATTCATGGTGATCCTTCTGCTTCGGCCTCTTAAGTGCTGGGATTACAGGGATACATCACCATGCTTGGCTTCTTGAACTTTTAAGGGGACAGAATTTCATTTCTTAAGCAATTCAGTAGGATCTACAAGGGGAGAATAGAAACAGATCTGAGATGAACTATAATAGACTGAAAGGGAAAATAGATGAGAAAATTAAAGCCTGATTCAGCCAGTGAGAAATAGCAGCAGGAAGTAGGAGGGCAGGACATGAGGAGAATGGAAAACTGGGGAATTCACCTCCTGAAGATGCTCTCTGGGTGGCTTCTCTGCTGTCTTCAAACATGGATTCAATGACGTTGCTTTTTTAGGATGATTCCAGTCCCTAGTGTAAAGAAGCATTATGCATGGGGCCTTTGTTTCAAATGGCAAGACAGATTTTATTCAAGCTACTGGGGAACAGAGGTCTCAGTACAGAATTAGCTTCAATTCTAAATACAGTGGACAACTGGGGATTTATAGCCAAATACACAGTGAAGAGGTCAGTACATGGAAAATTACTAAAAGGAATCTGCTTAAAAATCAAGGGTAGGGGATTCTTGATAAGGCAGTCCAAGGACTTCCGCATCATGCATGAGGATGAGGAATTTGATCAGATGTCAAGGTTGGGAGCATTCTCATTAACTACTAAAGCTAGATTAAGTAAACCAAGGATGCACGAACCAAGGTCAGGCCTAGTTAAGAAGAGAGCTCAAAACTGTTGCGGTGGTGCAAGCTTTTAATCATAGCATATTGAGAGGCTGAAGCAAGAGGATTGCAAGGTCAATTTAGTCCCTACCTCAAAGTAAAAAAGAACTCAGTGAGAAAACCCTGGCTGGGTGTAGTGGCACACATTTGTAATCCCAAGGGGAGGCTGAGACAAGCAAACTGCTGTGAGTTCAAGGCCAGCCTAGAATATACAGCAAGTCCCCATCTCAATAAAATAAATGAAAAAGAAGACCCTGATTTCAATGCCCACTCCCACATAAAAAGAAGCAAAAAAAAAAAAAAAACAGATTTATCATTGTTGTATCTACCTGTAGCCTTCTCATTCTAATTTCTGTATGGGACAGCAATGTGTGAGTCTACCACTTGTTCGTTCTGCAGTCACAAATGTGCAAATAGTTTCCAGCCTCAGATTTGAATAGTACAGCCAGGAGCATTTTTTTTTTTTGAGACAGGGTCTCACTTTGTAGTTCAGGCTGGCCCTGAGCTCACTATGGAGCCCAGGCAAGCCTCAAACTCAGCAATCCTCCTGCCTCTGCCTCCCGAGTGCTGGGATGACAGGCGTGAACCACCACGCCCGGCACTGTGGTATGTGGTATTGATGGCTGGTGGGCGTGAGTCACCATGCCCAGCATTGTATGTGGTTACCAGGACGGAACTCAGGGCCTTGCACTTGCGAGGCAGGCGCTGGAACCACTGAACTAAATCTTGGGCCAAGCATTCTTGTATATTTCTTTTGGTAAACGTAGTAGGTATCTTTCTTGTGTACACATTTCTAAGAGTGCAGATGCACAGATTTGCTTATGTGCCATTTTCTAAATACTGCCAGTTGTACCAAAAGGCTGTGAGACGAGTGTTCCCAGCAACAGTAATAAGAACTGTATTTGTTCCTTCACGTCACCAGTGCTTGTATTTGTCTCTCTTTGCCATTTTGGCCGTCCTTCTGGGTATATAGTAACATTATGCAATTACATAAATTTGCATTGCCCTTATCACTAATGAAGTTGACAATCTATTTATATGATTGTCTCATTTGCTTTGTTTTAATGATACAGAATAGTTCCTTTTTCTTGTTTATTTGATATACCTAACATGAGGAAAAATAATTTTACTGATGTTTTTCCTTTTACTCTCCCATCCCTTCTCCACTTCCACTAGTCAATTTTATCTAAAATCCTTATAATTCTATTATTTGATTCATCAGACCTAAATAATATGCACTGACTCCCAGTGAACATAAACAAGTGAGTTTTTCAGGGGTGTTTTGGTTTCTGATTGTGATGCTGAGGATCAAATCCAGGGCCCTGTACATGATAAGCAAGTGACCTGCTACTTGAGCTATACCCCCAGCCATACCCCAAAATTTCTATCTTCTCACCCAAGTTGTTGATGGTTAATTTACAACTTGATTGTCTTGAGAGCTTCATAGACAAAGTGCACTTCTGGACCTGTCTAAGTATCTCTTGGAGGTGTGACCCTGGGGAGTATAACTGATCCATTGGTCTTTCCTGTGCGGTACTGTTCCCCTGCTCTGCTTCCTGGCTGCCATGAACCAGCACCTTTGCACCACTAGCAAGCACAAGATCCCTGGTTTGATCCCAGTAACCACATACAACAATACCAGGAATATCGGGAGTGGTGACTCACTCCCACCAGCAATCAGTACCACTTACCACAATGCCGGCTGTGGGTTTATGCCTGTAATCCCATCACTTGGGAAGCAGAGGCAGGAGGATCGCTGAGCTCAAGGTTTGCCTGGGCTACACAGTGAGCTCAGGGCCAGCCTGAACTGCAAAGCAAGACCCTGTCTCAAAAAAAAAAAAAAGGAGAGGTTTATTTTGGCTCATGGTTTGTAGATATTTCAGCCCATAGTCAGCTGTTTCCAAAGCAAGGTGGCATGGCAAACAGGCATGGTAGAAAAGAATAATTCATGGCATACCAAGCAGAGATCAGGTCACATCTGCAGTCATCTCTTACTATCAGTTTTCATCTCCCAGTGTCACAGTGACCCAGTGATGAATATCACACACCTTCGATTATCACTCCCCTAAAGCCCCACCTAGGAGAGGTTTCAGGGGGAACGTCCAGATATAAACCATGACATTCTGCCCCTCGCCCCTCAAAGACTCATGTGCATCCCTTTATGCAAATATATTTAATCCATTATCTAAGAGTTGCCAAAGTTCTGACAGTTTCAGCACTACTGCAAAGTCTGAGATTGAAGGCAAACTCTTAGTGGCAAGCTCCTGTAAAGATGAAAGCTAAACAGTCAACATTCAGTGGCACAGGATGAACATTTCCAAAAGGAAGAAATAAGGAGATAGAAAGAAATGGGTCCAAAATCCAGCAGGGCAAACATTAAATCCCATAGTTCAGTGTCCAGCATCTTGGGCAATCCATGACAAGATGTGAACTCCAAAGGGCTCAGATGGCCTTGCCCCTATGGGACTATCAATGGTTGTATCCCTCATGGTCTCTTTCTGGGGCTCGCTTTGCTCACTCCTTGCAGCTTTTTTCAGAATTTCCACATTCTTGGCTTTGGGGAAAAAGCCAAGTAATCTAATTTAAAATGGGCAAAGTACTTAAATATATATACAGATAGGTAACAGGTACATAAAAGTGCTTAAAGTTATTAATCATGAGAGAAAAGTAAATGAAAAGCAATGACATGGTATCTCTCATCTGTTAGGATGACTGCTATTATAAAAAACACACACACACACACACATTGGTCATGGCAGCCCATACCTGTAACCCCAGTCCTCGGGGTCTGACCAGAGGTTTACCAGGAGTTTGAGGCCAATCTGGGCTACCTCAGGAGTTCAAGGCCAGCCTGTGTTATTGGGAATGTAAATTGGCATGTTCATTATAGAAAATAGTGTTTAGGAATCTCAAAAAACTAAAAACAACTTTGTTATGATTGAGCTATCCTACTTATGAATATATATCTAAAGGAAACAAAGTATCTCAGAGATATCTTCACTCTCATTATCTTTGTGACATTATGTACAGTAACCAAGAAATGAAACTAATTTAATTTCTCATCACTGGATGAATGGATAAAGAAACTTTATGTCTATATATACATGGCTTATATTCAGCCATAAAAAAGGAAATCCTGCTATTTGAGCTACCTGAATGAAATTTAAGGGATTACACTAAGTGAAATAAATTAGAGGCAGACAAATGTTTCATGAGTCACTTATATGCAGAATCTTAAAAATTTGAACTCATAGAAACAAAGTTGGTTGCTAGGTCATGGAGGTGGAGGAAATGAAGAGATGGCTAAAGGATATAAATATTTAGTCATAAGATAACTATTTTGGAGATGTAATGCATAGCACAGTGAGCATGATTAACAATTTTTTTTTCAGACAGGGTCTCGCTTTGTAGTTAGGCTGGCTCTGAGCTCACTATGTAGCCCAGGCAAGCCTCAAACTCAGCAATCCTCCTGTCTCTGCCTCTCGAGTGCTGGGATTACAGGCGTGAGCCACCATACCTGGCACAATTAACAATTTTTAATCGTGTACTTGAAATTTGCTGAGAGAGATGATCTCAGATATCCTCATCACACACATAACAAAGGTGTGAGGTGATAGATGTGTTAACTAACTCAATTATGCTAATTATCTGTCAATCCAAACATATATCAAATTATCACATTGTCACCTTATATGTATAATTTTATTTTAATCTCATAGAAATGATAAATATATGAAGAAAATTCCTACCAACCGTATTCATTTAAGGCTATTTTCATCAAATAAAATTAAATGTGGATATTTGTAAAATATTCACATTCATTCATAATTGATTTCAGATCTTGCATGAGCTATTTTTGCCAATAATGCACATCTTGAGTTCCCTATTAGATTTTTGTCCCTGTTATAAGATAATCAATTAGTCCATTACTGAATGGCGCCCACGTCTCCTCTCAGATTTCATCAATATCTCTCCCTCCTTTAAATAGATATAGGCTTCTACTTTGGTTGATGATATCCTTTTATTGCTCTCAACCACAAACATATGTTAAGTGATGATTATGTACCAATTAGAAGAATAACAAGAATGAGAACCACATTTATTTAGAGTTTTTAAAATGTGTAAAACACTATACCAAGAAATGTATATTTAATTCCAGTTTTATAGGTGAAAACTTTAAAAGATCAACTAATGTGGTAGTGACAGAAAGCAGACTTATAATCAAGTGTGTCTAGTGCTAACTACAGTAATACCTGAGGATGAGCCATGGTTACTCTTCCAACCACGGCTGAGAAATATCTTTGAGCTGGAGAGTGACCACACACAATCTTATGGACACAGCTGTTGGCAGAGAGGAGAGGGAAGGGGCTCCACACTCTCTGCCAACTCTCTGGCTTCTTTCTGTCTCACACAGATATCTGTGTGGAAGCCAAGCTCTTCTGGGGCTGGGTGAGCACTTGGCAGGAGACTTAGGTGGGCCAGGCTGCACCAGCTGTAAAAGATAACCCAGAGGTTATTTGCTCCATGGCTGATTCTGCAGCTCAGATTTTAGCTCATGTCTGGGTAAACCTGTCTTTCATGTTTCAGTGATTCAGCTGGTGCACAGCCTTGGCACATGTACAGTATAGCTTTGTGTAAATAGTGCTTTCCTGACATGCCCTTGTTAACTAATGGTGTGGGAGTAACATGAGCTACAAGGGGACTTTCCTTCTATTGCTCTTGTAAATAACATCTCCACAATCTCCATTGTTTCCTGCTGGACTGCACTAGAAAACAATTTTCACAGGAAGGGAGATGAAAAAGACATTGTCCTTGCCCTCAAGGAGCTCCTGCCCAGTGAAGTGGATAAAAGCTGAGCTGCACAGTTGATGTGACAAGTGACATATGCTCAAACAGATCTGATCAGAGGGCTGTAAGAAAACAACAGGTCTGATGAATTTCAAGGAGGGATAAATGATTGTCCAAGAGGTTATATTCAAAGAGGATTTAAAAGGTTATCAGGATTTCCACTGGAGGGAGGGAAGCAGTTTTCCAGGAGCGTAACACTGCAGGGACAAATGCACTGACTCCACACAAGGACAGTCACTTAAGAATATGTGCCCTGTGTCCAAAAATTTAAATTCTGATACACACAGTAAGACCAACAAATGCACATACTTACTGAATACATCCCCATCGTTTCCTTTCTTATTGGACAAACAGACAAATGATTCTTTGTGGGAAAATTACTTAAACATCTCCAGATATAGATGGATAACATAGATAGAGATTAATAGGTAGTCAGACAGGAACAGGTCCTTGAGTGAGTCAGTGTAAAAGACAAGAATATACCAGAACTGTGGCTGGTGGTGCATTTGAAAAGGTCCAGGCCTTGAAATGGAGATTCACTAGCCAGGCCTGAGAGCCTCCCTAGAAATGAATAGCAACTTAGATTATGCAGTAATTAGCACCTCCTGGTAGTGAGTCCAGACATGCATGAAATGCAGAAGCATGCAACGAGACTGCAAGGATCCATCTTCCCAAAAACACCTTTGTTTTTTCTATGTTAGAAGGTGTAGATAAACTAAGGTTAATGGTGCTTTCTGTATACGCTTGCTACATGCCTTCCCTACTAGTTCAATGTTAAGCTAAGCAACTACATTTGTAATCTGGTTGATTGTATTTTGACCCACACTGTACCCGTGTTGCTATTTTGCTGAATAAAATATTCTCAGAGAAAGAGCAAACCCAGCAACCCACTTTAGGAACCTCTCCTGTTTCTCAGGACCTCTCAATAAAACTTTCC
The DNA here is from genome assembly GCA_004025085.1 of Thryonomys swinderianus. Lineage (NCBI taxonomy): Eukaryota > Metazoa > Chordata > Mammalia > Rodentia > Thryonomyidae > Thryonomys > Thryonomys swinderianus. Next base: position 49,077 of record PVIC010005327.1, read on the forward strand.
TGCTCTTAATCTCCATTGTCCTTCAGATTCATTCTTTAAATCTGGAAGAAAAAAAGACTGAGCACATCTAACATCTAACAGGTGGGAAGTTATTTTTCCCTTCATAGTCAGAGGTGTAATTCCAGATCTAAACTTAGGGATGAACTTTTCATGCAGATTCTGAGGTCTGTCTCCTGAATAGTATTTAGATTCATGGCTCAGATGAGCCCAAAGGGTGATAAAAGGTAAAGATGGTCATGGGCCGGAGGGTTAGCTCAGTGGTTCCGGCGCCTGCCTCGCAAGTGCAAGGTCCTGAGTTCGATCCCCTGTAATCACATACAATGCTGGGTGTGGAGACTCATGCCCACCAGCAATCAATACCACATACCACAGTGCCAGGCATGGTTGGCTTACGTCTGTCATCCCAACACTCGGGAGGCAGAGACAGGAGGATTGCTGAGTTTGAGGCTTGCCTGGGCTACAAAATGAGCTCAGAGCCAGCCTGAACTACAAAGCGAGACCCTGCCTCAAAAAAAAAAAAAAAAAAAAAAAAAAAGGTAAAGATGGTCAAAAAGGGGATTTGTTGTCTGAAAAAACAAAGGAGCTGAATGTATCAAATATATCTCTTGCCATTTCAAATTTTGAAAATGTATTTTCTATATTTAAATGTTCCCATTAAAAGTCATGCTGAGGGGCCGGAGGGTTAGCTCAGTGGTTCCGGCGCCTGCCTCGCAAGCGTAAGGACCTGAGTTCGATCCCCGGTTACCACATATAATGCTGGGCGTGGTGGCTCACGCCTGTCATCCCAGCACTCGGGAGGCAGAGACGGGAGGATTGCTGAGTTTGCGGCAGCTTGCCTGGGCACCATAGTGAGCTCAGGGCCAGCCTGGACTACAAAGCAAGACCCTGTCTCCAAAAAGCAAAAAAAAAAAAAAAAAAAGTCATGCTGAGGGCCGGAGATTTAACTCAGTGGTTCTGGCACCTGCCTAGCAAGCACAAGGTCCCTGGTTCCATCCCGTTAACCACATATAACCATACCAGGCATGGTGACTCACACCCACTAGGAATCAGTACTACACACCACAGTGCCAGGTGTGGTGGCTCATGCCTGTAATCCCAGCACTCGGGAGGCAGAGGCAGGAGGATTGCTGAGTTCGAGGCTTGCCTGGGCTACATAGTGAGCTCAGCCAGCTTGAACTACAGAGAGAAAATCTGTTTCAAAAAAAGAAGAGAGAGTAGAAAATTAATCCAATTATAGAATTCAGAGGCAAAACTTACAGGAAGTAATCAAGGTTCAGTGAGACCAAGTGGAAGAACTCCCTTTTAGTCATCTTTCTACCAATACAAAAAGTACCTGAAAAAAATCAACTGAAAGGATGAAAGATTTGCTTTGGCCCATGATTTCAGAACTCTCAGTCCACACTCACTTGGTCCTGTTGTTTCTTGGATAGTGAAGACAGAACATCATGGCAGTGAGAACATAGTTGGGCACCTCAAGGCAGACAGAAAGCAAAGAGAAAGGGGTAAAAAAGCCTAGGATAAATATAGCCTTCAAGAGCATGCATCCAAGGACTTCCTTCCTCCAACCAGGACCTTCCTCCTAAGTTTTCATCTGCTCCTAATACCCCACTAAATCATGAATCCATAAGTGGATTGATCCATTGATGAGGTTAGAATCTTCATGATCCTCTTCCCACCTCTGCAGGACTAGAGGACCAAGCCTTGAATATACCAGCTTCTGAGGAACATTTCGGATCCAAACCATAACAGACTCCAATGAAATGAAGTTGTGGCTTTATAAAAGTGGAAGAAACGCTCAAGCTCAGGACATTCTGTTCCATGATATGATATTCTGTGCCATTATAAAGTCTGCACGAGCAGAGTAACACCCAGATATGGCTGCCCAATCTTGAACTTCCCAGACTTCAGAATGAGCCAGAGAAACCTTTTCAAATGTAGATTACTCAGTCTATGGCATTCAGTTACAGCAACAGGATGGCCCTGAGTTCACTTTGTAGTCAGGCAACTCTCAAACTTAGCAGTCCTCCTGCTTTTACCTCCTGAGTGCTGGGATTAGAGGCATGAGCCACCATGCCTAGCATTGTGGTATGTGGTTACTGGAGATGGAACCAGGGGCCTTGTGCTTGCTAGGCAGGCACTGGAACCACTGAGCTAAATCTCCAGCTCCCAAGGCTGGGGCAGGAGGATCATGGTAAATTTGAGAAACCTGGGCTACATCGTGAATTTGACACCAGCCTAGATTATATAACAATATCTTGTATTAAAACAATGACATGCAGAGAGAGAGAATATTTATGCTGTACATCCACAGTCACAAGTTGATAAAAATCAGAATAAAAGGATGAAAAAAGTGCTTTAAAACAATCTGTTATTCATCATTTTATCGGTGAGATTAAGGAGAGTAAAGCAAGAATCTGTAATGAAATATCACCATTTACCATCTGCTCAATGCTTACTATTTATCAAGTACTGTGTGAGGCACTTTACATGCCAAATATTCATTTAACCTGTTGTAGGATTTTAAGAACAAGAGAAATGGGGTGGGTGAAATGGGGATTTTGTTCCAGGATTTTAGGTACACACTGGCTCAGGGAACTCATGTCCAAAGGCTGAACACCAAACAAAGGAGAAGCTCCAGTTTGCATATGTTGGTTGAAGGGGGCTGGACTGTGTACAGGCAAACAAGGTTGCAAAGTGAGACGAAGGAGTAACTCACACAGTGAGCTGTGTGCCTTAGCCACAAAAGAAAATGAGAGGGGAGAACAAGATGTTTCAGAACCTTGTGTATAGGAACAAGGTGGTTAAATGTATCTGTATCAGGCAGAAGGTGGCAGCCACAAGGAAGGAGGGAGTCTGAGAGGTGATTACTGAAGGCTCTGTGTCCAGGGGTGCTATCCAAGGGCTCCTGTCGACAGACTCTGCACTCCTTGCAGTTGGCCATGTCCAGCTTCTCTCTGTCTAGGACTAGAGGTCCCTTGTAGGTGCTGGTGGGTGTAGGATATTGCAGGGACAGTGTTTGCTGTGTCTGGAGGATAATGGTAGGGGGCATGATTTGCCTATTTCTATGGTCTCTTTTTCACCAGTTTCAGTCCTAAGCTTTCCTGAGCCACAGCTGCAGTTTACTCTCAGACAGAGTTTGCTCTCCTGGGTAGGAATCAATTTCTGCACCCTATACCTTCTATAGGTACCATTCCAGAAAGATTACCTATACCCAAGAAAGCACTCACAGGCCATCTTTTCATAATCCTTCTCCTTCTGCTTTACAAAGGAAACTCTTCCCTTAGTCTTTGACACAATGGCCTGCAATGTAGAAACCCAGGAGATGCTTCATGAAGAGTTTGTAAAGTGGGTGCTGGGAAAGCCTCTTTAATGAACAATGCAGTAGTTCATGGTGAACTTGGAATCACTTTTTGCTGGAATTATTTACATGTCTGTAAAGGGAAAAATGTGGTATTAGAAATGAGATATTTTGGCCTCTGCTGGGATGTTCTGGAATCAGCTACATTACAAAATAGGAAAGCAGGGATAACTATAATATTTAACAACTATTCCTTTCTGCATTGTACGCTTTATAATAAACCAGTAAGTACACGTAAAATGTGCTCCTGTATTCTATAAGCTGTTACAGCAAGATATCAAGTCTAAGAAACCAATTACAGAAACTCTCAGAATTTATACCTGTTCTATAGAGATTCCAGAGGCTTCTGTACTTATACCTGCCATCTGAGGGATTACCCTTGTGGAAATGAGCCCTTTACTTGAGAATCTGATGCTAACATCAGCTAAAGGTGATAGCATTAGAATTAAATTAAGTTTTAGGATGCCTAACTGGTTGCCAGAAAATTGGGGAACTGGTTGTTAGTGCTGGAAAACATTGCAAATAAAGTGAGTAATGTGTTTGTATTTCCTTAGATATTTATTCAGACCTCATTGATCTTTTGCCAAAATGTGGATATATTTATTCTTTAATTGAACACACAGTTTCTCCTGGCTTTCATAAAACAACCACTTTTTTGGTTCTTTATTCATTTGTGGAATATTCTTATCGAATGCAGGGAAATTTGCTGAGAATAAATTGCCTGTTTTACAGTACAAAATGCACTCGACAACCTCTGTAAGATCCAATACTTAATGATTTCAGATCAAATGTTAATGTTATTTGGAAACAGGATATTGTTTAGAAGGAAAGATACAAAGTGAAACAAAAACATTAAGAGGCTGGGTGTGGTGGATCTTACAAATGGCAGCAACGATTTAGGAAGACATTATCTCAAAAAAAAACTGAAAAATAAAGAGCTAAGGATGTAGCTCAGTGTGAAGGTCCTGAGTTCAAGTCCCCAGTGTAACAAAACTTTTTAAAATTTTTACATAAATAAAAACTAAAAGTACTAAACTGTTACATTTTAATTAATGATATTATGAATTTATGATTTTCAAACACATTTTCCCTAGTTTGTTCCTCTCGAAAGGCCAAGAAGCAATGACACTAGTGACACTGAATATCTCCAGGACTTTATGTGGAGTTCAGCCTGGTACAGTAGCAATGTCTGTGGTAGCAGCTATTCAGAAAGCTGAGGGAGGGCTGGAGATTTAGTTCAGTGGTTCTGGTGTCTACCTCACAAACACAAGATCCCAAGTTTGATCCCTGGTACCAAAAGGGTAAAATAAAATAAATTTTAAAAATCAAACCTTCTTTTTTTTTTTTCTTTTTTTTTAATTGAATTCTTTATTGGTACAATTTATATACATCTCAAAATCACATATAACATTGGGAAATTTGTACCAGTATATACCACAAGTTAATTCTCATTTTTACCCATATCCCTACCCACTCCCCCCTCCTCCCCCCTTATACATGCTCTTTTATTTTCTTTCTGTATCATATTTATTCCTTAAAATCAAACCTTCTTTAAAAAAAAGAAAATAAAAAGCTGAGGCAGGAAGGGTAATTGGCCAGCCTGGACCACATAGCGAGAATTTATCTCACAGAGAAAGAGTGGGAGCCTATCTTAGTTACTTTTCTTTTGTTGCTGAGACAAAATACAAGACACCCAAAGTTAAAGGGGAAAGTGGAAGTTTATTTACCTCACAATTTATAGAGGTTTCAGTCCATAACTGGCTGATTCCAAGTCAGGTATGGCAAACAGGCACTGTAGAGGAGAAACAACATGGTGTGCACAATGTAGCAAAAGCAACAAGGGAATTTAACAGCATCTTTCTGCCCCATTTATCTTAATCAGACTACTTAGGGCAGGCAGCACTCACATCCCTAATCCTAAAGCCTAGGACCCAGCTGCACCATGAATCAGTAACACACTCTAGATTCAGCCACGTTTTTTTTCACGTCTGAAAAAGCATGGGGCTTTCCAAGGACATCTAAACACAAGCCATAACAGGGAGAGAAAAGGTGGGGTGGCAAACAGGGAGAGAGAGGAGGAGATGAGAGGGAGGGAGGGAGGACAAAAGAGTTCTTTAGATTTTGGTCTCTAAATATAAGTCCTCCCTAAAGGAACCAGAAGCTCTTGAGGACGTTACTGATTTCCTGGGAATATTGCCAGTTAACTGGAATGCATCTCAATCCAAAAAAACAAAAACACTTCTAAAACTAATGAGATGGTTAAAGGTCATAAAAAGCCATCTCTGGTCAAAGCTGAGACATATTTTGCATGTCTCTAATTGAACAAAGTGCATAAAATATGTGAAAAAATATGATTTGACCAAAATACTCAAAAAAGAACCTAAAATGCAAACTAAATACAAACAAAAGCTTTATTTGCCCTATTCCCTGGAGACAATTGTTGGATCAACTCTTTATTCTAAAAATTAGTAAACTTAGTAAAATTTTTTAGTAAACTAAGTAAAGGAAACACTATAATAACCATTCTCTTTCTTTTCTTAGTTTTTTTCTTTTAGACAGGGTCTCGCTTTGTAGTTCAGGCTGGCCCTGAGCTCACTGTGGAGCCCAGGCAAACCCCAAACTCAGCAACCCTCCTGCCTCTGCCTCCCTAGTGCTGGGGTTACAGGTGTGAACCACCATGCCCAGCACTGTGATATGTGGTACTGATTGCCTGTGAGCGTGAGTCACCACATCCAGTATTGTTGTATGTGGTTACCAGGATCAAACCAGGGACCTTGTGCTTGCTAGGCAGGTGCTGGAAACACTGAGCTAAATCTCCAGCCCTTTCTTTCATTTTTAATAGAATCTAACTTTTAGAATAGCCAAGGAGCCGTAGATACTGATGAAATTATATCAGGAAAACTCATCAATGATATTAAGTTTAATGAAAAGATAATTGCATAATTCTAAAATATCTTCCCACTGAGGACTCACTAGTTTCTAGGAAAAGACAACACAGTTGAAGGGTTGAGTTGTCACCCCCTTAACCCAGTAACTGATCTTTGCACATTAAATGTGGCCATGGACTTCATGTAGCCTCTGATATGATATGTCCTGAAATACACAGAATCTCTTACAAAGCATTCTCATAAGATATTCTCACCTGAAACTACCAAATCTTAGTAACTCCCAGATCTGCAGAGTTCCAAGCAGCAATTTACTATACAGGAAGAAGCAGTTAAACAAATGTAGAAGATGGGATACCCCACAGGACAGCAGATCAACTTTGTTCTGAAAAAATATCTGTTATGAAGAAAGAAAATAAAAGAAGGATATAGAAGGACCAGAGATTTAGCTCAGTGGTTCTGGCGGCTGCCTAGCAAGCACAAAATCCTGAGTTCGATCCCCAGTAACCACGTACAATGCTGGGCGTGGTGACTCACGCCCACCAACCATCAACACCACATACCACAGTGCCGGGCGTGGTGGCTCACGCCTGTCATCCCAGCACTCCGGAGGCAGAGGCAGGAGGACTGCTGAGTTTGAGGCTTGCCTGGGCTACGTAGTGAGCTCAGGGCCAGCCTGAACTACAAAGTGAGACCCTGTCTCAAAAAAAAAAAAATTTAAGAAAGAATCAAATAAAACACATGAGCCTTGACTTCCTAGATTTCCAAAAACAAATGGGGAACTTGATAACTAAATAATTAAGTAAAGACTAGTTTTTCAAATTTTATATGTAGCAATAGTATGTTGTTTAAGTAGCAAATCCACTTAAAAAAAAAAAAAGAAAACACCAAGTTGTGCTAGCCAGCTTTGCATTTTTATGACCAAATACCTGAGAAAAGCAATTTAAAAGGAGGAAAGACTCACCTTGGCGCACGGTTTCAGTGGCTTCACTTTATGGTCAGCCAGTGCCATCACTTTGAGCTTGAGGTAAGGCTGAACATTGTGGTGCCAAGAGCTGTGTCAGGGGAGGCTGCTCACCTCACGACAGCTAGGAAGCAGAGAGAGAGAGAGAGACAAGAGACAAAGAAACAGAAAGAGAGGAAGATATGGGGTCCCAAATAACTTTTTTTTTTTTTAAGACAGGGTCTCACTATGTAGTTCAAGCTGACCCTGAGATCACTCTGTAGCCCAGGCAAGCCTGGAACTCATAGAAGTCCTCTTGCCTCTGCCTCCCGAGTGCTGGGATGACAGGCATGAGCCACCACACCTGGCATTGTGATATGTGGTTACCTGGGATCGAACTCGGGAACTTGCACTTGCAAGGCAGACTCTGTAACCACTGAGCTAAATCCCTGGCCCCCCAAATAACTTTTTAAGGGCATGTTCCTAATTACCTACATCCTCTAACTAGATGCTAATTCCTGCTATATTTCCCAGAAAATAAGCCCTAGTTTTTTGTTACCATGGTGATAAGGACCCTGCAAAAGATTCTACCTCACTGGTCTCTTGCTCAGTGGCAATTCTGTGAGGCAAGGATAGGCTGATGTGTCTGGCATTTTTGATTTCTAAGTTTCATGGCTAATTGTTTTCCACTGGGGTCTCTTTTTGGGGAGGAATGGTAATAGTGCCAACATGCTGGCACCCAACACTTTAGAACGTCTTTGAGAGACATTTCAGATCTAAAACATAAGAGTGAAATAATATACTGTCTCTATTTTACTATAAAATTCATAAAAAAACTAAGCAAATATGGCAAAAAGTGATCTTAATCTGTAGTGGAATGTGTGTTTTACATATGAATACAGTTTTCAAGTGCCTTCAGTCATTTCAATTTTGCAGAACTAGGCCATTTTATATAACTAAAAATTTCTTCAGTTAGCTTAAAGTTATTAATAATCTATGAGGAGGAAATTCTACAAAGGATAATTTTCAACATTGTAGGCTCATTTTAATCCTAATTTCCATTCCTCTTAGTTCAATAAATCAAGGTACCACTAAATTAGTAACAGATAATAGTCTCTGATAACTTCCTGGAAGGTTTTGTGATCCTTTCTAGTAACTGAGTACATAAATGCCTTTAAGAACATAAATCTCTTTGCAAGTCAGATGATTTTCCATGATTTGCTAAGCAAAATTGGAAGATTTAATTGAGTTGCCAGCTGATAACTCATGAAAAGCAATTTTCAACAAAGATGACTATGTGATTCTTAGAAAAGAACTCAGAAAGAATTCAAAGAATTGATTGACATGGCTATAACAAAACTGCTTCCATTTTCATCTACATATTTATGTAATCAAGTTCTGTGAATGCTTATTTCTATAAAGAGGAGATGTAGAAATAAAATTGATGATGAACTCTCATTCAAGCAATAAATAGCAATTTAGACACAGATACATGAACTAATTAAGAAAAAAGCATCATCCATCTTATGAAGGAATGCTTTTCATTATCATTTTACTTTTTATATTTGATAGTTATCCATCAAAATATAAAATATTTATGTTTCTTTGATTAATTGTGAATTCATAATTGCTATAAGGCTAACTCAGTTAAGAACCATCTTTAAATATCAGTAGCCATATCATGATAGACATTTTTTTAATTGAATTCTTTATTGGTACAATTTATATACATCTCAAAATCACATATAACATTGGGAAATTTGTACCAGTATATGCCACAAGTTAATTCTCATTTTTACCCATATCCCTACCCACTCCCCCCTCCTCCCCCCTTTATATATGCTCTTTTATTTTCTTTCTGTATCATATTTATTCCTTCCCCTCATCACGTTCCCACACCAAGTTTCCTATAGAAATATTCCACTCTATAAAAGTTGTCCTACTTTCTAGAACTCATTTGCATCTACAGGTGTTCATGCCAAAGAGAAGATCCGGATATTGTCTATCTGTGATCTATTGATTTCACTTATTAGTATATCCTCCAGGTGTCTCCATTTGCACCTAAATGGATCGATCTTGTCATTCTTTATGGCAGAGTAATACTCCATTTTGTAAAAAAACCACATCTTCTTTA
>PVIC010005328.1:0-58381 GCA_004025085.1 Thryonomys swinderianus
GGGAGGGGGAGGAGGAGGAGGAGGAGGAGGAGGAGGAGGAGGCGGCTCAGTCTGCAGCCGCCTCCTTCCTGGCCAGGCTGCTGCACTCAGGGGCAGGCAGAGCCCTCACTGGGGTCCCCAGGGCAGGGAGCGCAGAGCCCCGTGCACAGGCCCTAAGGGGAGATGTGGAGCTCAGTCTGGTGCTGTGACCCTGAAGTGACGGAGGCCCCTGCGGGCAGGCGGTGAGGGCTGAGGGCACAGCCTGTGATCAGACGTGTGGAGCCCCCTGCACAGCGACAGGTCCCAGTCCCTCCTCCCTCAACGCTGCCTGCGTCAGAGGGTGACCAATAAATACAGTGAATGTTTAAACTAGAAAATGAATACAGTCAGAGACACGGTGTCATCGAACGCCCCGGCCTCGCCCATCACCTTCGCCCCTCTGGAAGCAGCTCTGGACGCTCCTTCCTGGGGGCCTTCCCTTGCGCTGTCCCGGCTGCCTTGATGCCCCGAATCACCACAACGTTTCTGCTTCAGGATCATTCTGGCTTTGGGGAAGAGTGCCAGGTCTGATAAGCTAGGTGGGCGAGGGCACGGTGGCACGTTTCCCGAGGCGGCATTCTCTACCATTCTGATCACACTTCTACAGCTCCTCCGGAGAGAGCCCCTCCGGGCTCCAGGGCTGCTCTGGAACGTGGCAAGGAAGCTGGGATGGCTGTGTTCAAAGCGGGGGAGGATCCGGAGGCGGGTTCATGGCAACGTGTCTTTTGCTGTAATAGGTTTTTAGACTGAAGCATTCGTCACTTCTTTCTATCACACTCTACCTTTGTGGTGCCCCCTGCTCCGGGGCCTCTTCTCCTCACCCCAAGTTGCAGGGTGCCTGCTGGGTACATGGGGGCGGCAGAGAGGAGAAACCGCGCAGAGGAAGGTGCGGGTTCAGCCCGGCTTCCCTGCGGGTGGCTCAGGGTGCCATAGGCCTCACGGGGCAGGACCCCAGCGCGCCGAGTCCTGGCCCAGCGGTGTCCCTCCGCCCAGTGTGACCTGGAGCTGGCGCTTCCTCTGCCCTGGCTCAGGCCCTTCTCCACCAAGACGGGTCAGGCAGGTCACCTGCAAGTCTGCAGGAGCCGCCCTGTGCCGGATGTGCCCCAAGCCGCCCCGGCTTACTGGGGCGCAGGGCCCTGCCGTTCCCCGCGGGCTGCTGGGCTCTGACTCACCCAGGCTGCCGCCTTTGTTCTTTGGCTGGGGACTTTCCGCTTGTTGGAAACACTGAAATCACTCTTGGACAGGCTGCCTTGTGGAAGATGTTGCTTCCTAACTTGGGAGTCTCGCAGCTTTTCCTAAGGTGAGCTTCTGTCCAAGTGCCTCAGTCTCTGCTGGGAGGCGTCAGTGTAACCAGTTAGGCTGGTGGAATTCAGGCTCCCTGAGGGCGGCAAAAGCCACAGCAGGGCTGGGAGAAGCATTCAAACGCAAAGCCCTGTCTCGCCCTTCGCGGTGCCAGCTCTGTACACAGCGGAGGCACAGTGCAGGCACGTCTGGCATCTTTCTGTCTCTGGATGTTAGTCGTTGCCTCAAGCGCCAGCGTCCCCGGCACCCACGGGGCGTGTACGTGACAGGGCCTTCGAGGTAAATGGCGCTGGGGAGATGGGCCATGAGCAGGTGAGGCCACAGAGCCGCGGTCACAGGCCCTCCCCTGCCCCCGTCCCCGGCGCTCAGCCCTCCAGCCTCTCCCTTAGCCTCGGGCGGCCTGGCCGGGCCCTGCTGTGTCCTGGGGCTGGAGACAGAGGCGGCAGTCGGGCGAGGAGGGTGGGCTGGCCCGAGCCCTCGCCAGTGTTGCTGAGGAGCGAAGCCTGGAGCACAGTGGCTCCCTCACCTTCCCCGGCGGGAGCTGGGTGGTGTGACGGGGGGGCCCGGGCCAGTGGAGGGCGGAGGGCCTGCTCCCCCCCTGGCTCGCTCCCTTTGGACACCGGCTTCCCCAGCCTGCCTTGTGCCTCGTGGGTCAGCTCTGCAGACTCTGCTCTGACTGCCCCTCCTGGCACACAGTCTCTGTGCAACCACGTTGGCACCGTTGGTGCGGCCTCCATCTGCCTGCGGGCGAGGCCCAGCCTGAGCCCAGAGCCAGCTCTCCCTTCCGAGGGTTCTGGTGGCGCGAGTGCTGTTGGCACTCGGAGGAGCTGAGCGTCCCTCTGGCCTCAGATGTGGTCCCTGGACGTGCTGCGCGCACCCGGCAGCCACGGCGTGTGGCTGCGGCGCCTCGTGCTCCACAGGGGGTCTGTGTCCTCTTTCTCATGACGGGGTGCCAGCAGCGCTCAGCTCTTCGAGGTCTGACTGGAGCGCGCATCAAGTTCCCGCAGGGCTGTCACCACTGGCCTGGGTCTTCTGCTGAAATGCTGCCCGGACTAAGAGGCACCTGGTTTCCTGGCTCTTCCGGAAGGGTGAGAACCTTCATCAGGAAGGGCGTTGGTCCAGTGAAGAGGAAGCCACAGTTTGTCTTCACACGCGGGCAGACGAGGGGACAAATGAGGCAGCTTCAAGCTCTTACGAGCTGTGTGATGTTGGCCAAGTTACTCAACGCTTCTGTGCCTCAGTTTCCTCATCTGTCAGGGCCACTATGAGGATTAAAGCAACTTAAATAGAGAAACGTATAAAGCACTGGGAACTTTCTTGGCGTCAGGCAAATGTATTGCATGAGCCTCCGACAGCGCTATGGAGCCTGACGTCCTCTCCCAAGGGGAGGCATGTTGGGTCCCTAAGCCCAGGCTTCTGGGGCGCAGTCGGCCCAGTGTGCGGTGTGAGCGTGGCCTTCCCCGAAGCCCCTTGGACGCTGGCGCCACGGCCGGGCCTCTCCTGCCACCGAGGCTGCAGTGGCACAAACTCCACCAAGCGGGTGAGGCCCCTGTGCCTCAGCGCCAGGCTTGTGCTCCAGATGGAGAGGCCTTAACAACCACGTGCCAGGCCTCCTTCTGGCCGTAGCCCTAGGGGCTCCCGCCCAGCGAAGGGAAATGCGGCTGGGAGGGAAGGGGCGGGGCCGGAGCTCTTCCCGGGGGTCAGGTGCGGCCGGGCCGGCCGTGTGCTCCGAGGTGGGCTGCTGGCTTGGCTGGGGATTCTTTCCTCTCTCGGCTGAGGCATGGGCGGGGCCTTTGAAGAGCGCGAGACGCATTTCTGTGTGTGGGAGCAGCTCTCGTCCGCCACGGGGCTGGCGGGTTTTCCTTACGCGTCCAGCTGCTGGCCAGGGTCTGGCCCGGGCCCTCCCTCGGACAATCAAAGACTCCAGAGGTTTCCACCCTGAGTGACGCTGCCTTTGCGGCTGGGAGCTCCTGCCCCGCCCCCACCCGCACACAACATTCCCCTCACGGTCCCTCGGCCGCCAGCAAAGCCACACACAGGGATCCGTGTCCATCAGCTCTGAGCCCCAAACACCGCGTGTTCCCTGGGGATGGTGGCCCGATGGGGGCTCCGGGGTCCTTCTGGCCTCTGCTCCTCTTTCAGAATCAGAACGTGGGCTTCCAGGATGCCACATGGATTCGCGAAAGTATCGCAGCAAATACAACCCACACCCAGCCTCGCTCAGCAGGCTTTGCTCTTCGGACCTTTGCTGTCACGTGTTGCTCAAGGAGGGCTTTCGGAGTCTTCCCTGGGCCCCGTGACATGCCGCAGCCTGTCTCACACGAAGTCCCCCTGGGTCCCCGTGTCTCATCTTCCTCATGGAGTCAGTACCCAAGACATGTGCGTTGCTAACAGTTGCTCACCTTTCCTCGACCCTACTCCCCCCTGCAAGGCCCCGGAAGTGGGTTTCCTGCCATGCCAGGACCTGGACCCCTGTGCCCATCCTGGGTCCCACCGCCTGGTGAGGAGCCACCTGGCAGAGGCCTCTCCCACTCAAAACATCGCTGCGAATCCCAGGAGTGGAACTTTCCGTTTAATGTGAATTATTCTGGAATGGAAAGCAGATATTTGGTTATTGAAACCTTCCTTGGTAGGAGGCCAGTCCCCTGGATGAGGGAGTCTAGTTTCTCAGCAGTGAGTTTAGGAAGTCGAACAGAGATCAAGCATTTCCCACAAAGCTTTGGTGTGTGCCCTGAGATGTGCTGTAACTGGAGGGCTTCCACGATTGGGTCCAGGCAAAGAGTATAAAATATCTCAATATTTTTATATTGATTCAAAATCATAGAGTTTCGATCATTTAGAGTTAATAAAATATATCGCTCAATGGATTTCAGATGTCTTGATTTTCTTCTCAGCGGCTCTTTACGTTGACCGCCACTGAGACTGGCTTCCGTCTCCCCTTCCTCCCTGTGCGGTGCCGGCTGCTGCGCCCTGTCCGTCTCCAGCCCTTTTCGGGTCCAGGGGCCCATGGCTCTGTCTGGCTGCCAGCTCCTGGCGCTGCTGGGCCTGTGTGGGACAGGTGTCTTCGGCTCCTTCGGCTCCTTCGGTCCCTCCCTCGGTGGCCCCATGCTTTCTGCCAGCCACAGGGTTTTGCCGGTGCCCCGCCCTCCCACATCCCATTGGATGCTGATCTCTTGGCTTCCTGTCTCCGCCCCTCAGTACTGACCAAGCCAATCACCGCCTCCAGCCCAAGCACCTCACATCCCTGCTCCCCACTGCCCAACCGCCCAATCCTAGCCCGAGAGGAGTCTGAGCCACAGGCTGGACGTGGAGCCCTCCCGGCTTGGAGGGCCCAGTGAGCTGGTCGGTGCTGGGACCTGGGGAACAGGACGTTTGCCGCAGGAGGAGACAACGCCACGCAGCAGGTTTTCACCCAAGTCCCTCAGGTGGCACCAAGGCCTCTGGGCACCTCCTACCGCGTCAGCCTGGCCCCATTCGCCCAACTTCCCTGTGCCCTCTGGCCCGCAGCGGCCCAGCGCGGTCTCTCTCAGTCCGTGCCACACTGAGCAGCTGCACCGTGGCATGGGGGGCCGGGAACCTCAAGGCTGGCTCGTGGTGCGCCGTCTGCAGGGAACTTTGGAACCATGCTAAGCCCTGCGGGCCCGGCGCCCGAGCCCCCGTCCGCACGAGCCGCATCCCAGTGGCTGCTCCTCCACAGGGTGCGCCCGGTGGGCCTTTCTACATGTCCTCCTCACGCCCTGCTGACCCCTCCACCCTGGCCACCTTCTCTGTATGCGCCTCAGATCATAGGTAATTTTATGGCCATGCCCGGATTTCATGTTTGATTTCCTAGGGCCTAACGTAGTCTACGATAAAACATGCATTAAAACTTTACTGAATTAATCTGTCAGTGGCTTTCCTCAGTGTACCAGAATATCACCAGGCAGGAAATCCTGTGTCAACTAAGATTGGTAAGAGGATAAACTCAAGTAGGGATTTATACTGTGACATTGTGAGGCAATGTCTTAAGGGACCCGCCAATGATTTTACACCTATTTTCTGTTCTTATGGTATCGGAGAGGAATGCCTGCCTCCGAAGCGGGTCTGAAACCCTTCCAGATGGATCGGCCTCAGCAGCCTGAGTTACTCACTGTCGCGCCCCCCTTGGCCGGCGCAGGGATGTACAGTAGAGCAACCTTCCGCACCCTTTGTGGCCCCAGGGACCAGTATTGTGGAAGACAGTTTTTCCACAGACCAAGGAAAGGGCGCCTTCCTAGTCTCCTGTGTTATTGGTGTGTATTTGAGACACACAATGGCCGCCTGTCCCAGTGCTGGCATCACCACCCCAGCTCCAGCTGTGATCATGGAGCTCCAGGTTCCGAAGAGCACACGACTCCACATCCCTCCTGTGCAGGTCACAGTAGGGTCCCGTGCTCTGCTAGGAACTGAATCTGGGCACATCCGGCCAGAGCAGATGCGGTGGTAACTGGGTGATGGGGTCAGCCGGCCCCACACCCGCCTCCTACTGTGCGCCTGGCCCCTGTCGGCCCCAGACCCGAGCTGGTCCCCGGCTGGGTGCTGGGGACCCCTGGTGTGGGGCAAAGCAGGAAATTGGACCAACGTAGTTTACCGAGACTCTCAGTAATGATGCAGGATTGTGTAAGTGACTCATGCTGGTAAGAAATCCAGTGAGGCAGCCACACCACTCCACTGGCATAGGCGGTGTGATCGGAAATGTAGCCACAGCTTAACTGATTACAAGAGACATTACCTTCTATCCCCTTAAATTACTCCCTTCACTTCAAACAGCCCTGCCCTATCTTCCTGCCGCTCTGCGAAGCCGCTCTGGAGGATTCTCTCCTGAGCGTTTTTAGTTGGTCTTTCATGGCTGTCTTGATGTCCTGCATCGATTCAAAACGTTTTCCTTTTGTGGTCATGTTGATTTGGGGACGAGTGGGGGGTTGTACTGTGTCAGAGCCCGTGAATAAGGTGGGGGAGGACACACGCCAGGTTTTTATGAGCTGCCTTTCCATTGGATGGCGATCAGCAGGAACCTTAACCGTGGTTTTGACCACGCCTCGTAACCCTGTGACAGAGGGGTCACCTGCTCCGGAAAGCGGAAGAATGCTGAGATAAATGCGCTTGAGGTGAGGGAGGGGGTTCTGGGGAATCCGCGGCGACACGTCTCCTTCCTTTATCAGTCTGAGACGTTTAAACCCACCGAAGGCTGCGCTCAGCCTTCAGCGCCCGCTCGGGGCGTGGCTCCGCACCGTTAGCCGCTGCTGCTCGAGTCCGGAGTCCCGTGGAGGCTTACGCTGCCCCGTGGCTGACTCCGGACGTCTGGGTCCCTTAGTTATTCTGAGCACGATCACAGCGTTTTCACCCCTCTGCACACGCGGGCAGAAGAGACTCTCCGGGCCTTGTCACTGGTGTCGCTGAAGTGCAGATGCCCTGTTTTCTTTTGGAGCAGTGCCTGGTGTTCGCTGCCTTTGATCTGGGCTTTGGTGAGAGGCGGTGGCGGCGGCATGAAAATCCCATGAGCAACACAGGTCTTGCAGCCCTCGATAGAGTCTTGGGTTTAATCATTTAAAATCACACTTTCAAATATGAACTGTCCACAGGTGGGTGACAAAGGTGGAATCTCAGTTTGTGGATATTAGAAGTGCATTTTGGAATTAATTTTAAAAAAAGTGAATGTCGGGGCAAGATTTGACTACTGGTGAGAGGTCAGGATCTGTTTACTCAGGTGCACACTTGTCTAACAAGCAGCCCGGGAGCTGGTGCGATGCAGGATGTGACAGACAGCAGCAACGAAACTGCAAACGGGGCTCGGTACTCACGCTTAGACACGTCTTGCTCATGGGTCTTCTGGGAGTGTGGGTCTCAGGGACAGCTGTGGTTAATACGGCCTTCTGGAGCCGTGTGGCCACATGGGTGCCCCTGCCAGCCAGGTGGCCCATGTGACGTGTGGAAATTCTGTGCCGCTGGGCTCGGGGCTCACCCACAGCCATGCTGGGCAGGGCGTTCTGGTTCGAGTCTTTGCAGGACTCTGGGGGGACTGGGCTTGGCAGGCTGGGCAGAGGCGGGTGAGGCTGTGTGGTAGCTGCCAGGGCTGTGGCAGCTTGGCCCCAGGAATCGCCTCTGCTCTAGTTGGCCCTGCAGCAGCTGTCCCTACTGTCCTCAAGGAACTGGGTCCAGGGCACCTCAAACACCAGTTCCACAGAGGCACACACAAAAAGCGCAGTGTTTACCTACACGTGTATCCTCCAATACATTTTAAATCAGCTCTACATTAATTACATTATCTGTACAAGTTGGTGTGCTAGTGCACACGTGTAACCCAGCACTCTGGGAAGCCAAGGGAGGGGGATCTCAATTTCAAGCACAGCTTGGGCAACTTAGTGACTTCGCGAGAACTTCTCTCTGGAGAGGACTGGGATGTGTCTCAGTGGGAAGGCCCTGTGTCCAATCTTCAGTACTGCAAAGCAAAACAAAACCCGATGCTAAAAGAATGCTATGTAAATAGCTAGTAATTGAAGACATCAACGTTATTTAGGAAAGCTAACAGGAAAAACATCCCTGTATCTGGTTAGTACGGATGGAATTTTTATTTTCTGAATACTTTGATCTACGGCTGGTTGAAGCAGCCGGTGGACATGGGCCTCGTGAGTGCAGAACACTGCTGGGCACCCTGAGCTCCTCCTCGGGCCCACGCCCACCCTACCTGGCCTGGTCCACAGCTCACCGAGCCCTGGCTGTGAGTGGTGCTTTGAGAAGGGAGGGCTCAGGGGAAGAGGGGGTCCCTCTCATTCTCAGGGACACTGACCAGTGGGAAATGGGGGAGCCTCCGGGGTGCTGGGGCGGGTGTGGCCCCAGATTGCGGTCATGGAAGTCTGTGTGCGCTGTCTCCTTTGGAGTTTCTGGAAACAGATTGGCCTCCATCTTTCCACAGGCGGAGCGTAGGCAACACTTTCTAGTGGCTCCTGGTGGGGTTGGCCACGCCCGGGAAGCAGCAGGGCGACCCAGCCGAGGCCTCAGAGGAGCCTGGCACTGTGGCCTGGACAGTCAGCAAGGGCCAGACAGTGGGGATAATGGTTCCTATGCTCCGTGTTTGGGTGATTAAGCCACGTGAGTTTTGTTTTGTTGCCACGTGGCCAGGAAATGTTCACACACACTCCTTCCTGTGTCTCCTCACTCAGCGGGGTTGACACCGGATCCGCCTGTACCTGTTTTAGCGAAACGTGTGGGGAGAGAAGCCAGTGCGCTCCGAGTCCAGCTGCCTGAGTGTCCCGCAGCTGCAAGAGAGCAGAGCCTGCCCGTCCGCACACGTGGCGGGTGAACCAGGCCGGTGTGAGGACAGAGCTCTCCGGCCAGAGGGGCTCCTCGCGGCCTGCTGACCTGCTGTCCCCAGCACCTCGTAGGAGTGGGACTGGTTATGTTAGAATCTCGGGAAGATCCGAAAACCCAGCTCCCCTGGGGAGGACGGGCATCTCTCGGCAGGAGTGTTTCTCAGAGACTCAGTCTCACCGCCTGCTCATGGGGAGCTGAATTCCCGACCGTGGAAGAAGTCGAAGACGGCTCATTCCAGAGGTGTTCTCGGAAGAGTGACACGTAGCAGGCGGCACTCAGAGCTGTGCCTCAGAGACCCCGGCTCAGCAGCCTGCCGTGTGGCATGGTCTGGAGACTGTTCCCAGCAGGCCCGCGGGGGTCACTGTGTTCCCAGGGGCCCCCATCTGCCATGGGGACATCGCTCTGGGTTTGGGCGCAGGTAGGATGGTGACCTCACTGCTGCCCTGACCGCAGGAGGAGCCGGCGTAGGGTGCCAGGGCTGAGCGAGGAGGCACAGAGTGTGGGTAAGAGCCCTCGGACTCTGGACGGCAGATCCTGTGGGTCCTCCGGGAGGAGGGTGGAGGCCACGCCCTCTCAGGGCACAGGTGGCCCGCTGTCGCTGCGCTGCCCTTCCCTCCGGCCAGTTCGGGCCCGGAGGAGGAGCCAGGCGGGCCAGTGGCCTCAGGCCTCAGACCTGTGGTCTGAGCCCCAAGCAGTTCCCCGGAGACCCTGAGGTCTGGCAGGTTCTAAGGCGCTGCCCTCGGAGCTGGGCCCTTGCCGGGAGCTGCCCGCAGGAGCTGCGCTCTCTGGCATGCGGAGGCGCCTCCCGGCCCCGGCCTCTCTGGCCCAAAGACCCCCAGGAGCAAGGTGCCGGCGCTCCCTGGATGCCCTGGTTTCCGGCACCGCCCAGACGGGTTTCATTTCACCCTTCTAAAAGGAAGCTCGGGGCTTCGGGCTGAGGCCTGGGTCGGTCAGTCTCTGTTGCCATAAGGGATGAAACGGATCAGTGTGGAGAAAGGGAGGGTTTATTCGGCTCGTAGTTCTGGAGCTGCTCCTCCCATGTCTTCTAGGGTGTCCTGTGGTCACTTCGGAGCGCAGCCTCACAGCCCCAAAGCCCTAGTCTCCCCCACCCCCTCCACTAGCACCACAGGACCCAGGTGCTGGGGATGAGCCTCAGCCGTGCAGGGTGGCCGCACGTGTCCTGCTGCCCCGGAGCGGAGTGCTGTGGCCCTGGTGGTCTAGACACTCAGCAGACTTAGACTGAGGTCCCAGCAGGCATCAGGCTCTGGGGACTTGGGGCAGACAGCGCCGCCCACGTAGAGCGTACAGATTAGTGAGGAAGAGTAGATCTGGAAACAAATCTTTTTCCTTCCTTTGTTGTTACTGAGGATCGAACCCCGGCTCTTCACCATGAGCCTCACTCCCAGCCACTGTTATTTCAAATTTTGAGACAGGGTTTCCCTGTGTTGCGAGGCTGTGATCTTCCTGCCTTGGCCTCAGGGATGGCAGGCATGTGTCCCCGCGTCTGGCTAAGCAGTTTAACCTAACACCTGCCACACATTTTGTGGACAGCACGTTGTAGCACAGCAGCAGAGGGTTCACCCCACAGGTGCATGCTGCAGGTAGAGCTATAAAAAGCTTTTCAGAGGAATGTTCAGAGGTTTGGTCATCACGTCTAGAGAGGTGGGGTGATCCTGTCTGGGAACCTTGTGACCTGATGCTCAGTTCCAGGTTGAGGGACGTGAGTCAGCCCTACTCAAGTGTGAACGCTGGGCCCGCCGTGCCAGGGTCACCTGGGGACACAGGAAACATCACCCTTGGGTTTGCCAAGTCACAGTCTTTGTGTGGGGGGCCCCAGAATATGTCTTTGATGTACTCTTGTTGGGGGGGGCACCTTCATGATTATGCCACAAGCAGGCTGTATCCAGTGCAGACCATAAAGAGTTAACCCTGCAATTGGCTTGTTTTAAGAAGCAAGTCTGCTGAGAGCTTATGTGACTTGTAGAAGTTCCTCACAAGCACCACGGTTGCCTGCAGGTTAGTATAACCTGCCTGCTAACGGCTATAGCTGAGACCAGAGCAAGGGCCTGTGGGGCTGTGGGGCTCAGCACGAGATAAAACATTAGCCAAGGTTGGAATAATTTGCACCCAAATTCAATTCCCACAGCCAAAACCTTCTTGACTAAAGATTCTAATTACAACTCTATATTTGTCTGTTCTGTTCCTGATTTGAGGACGCTCTGTCTTGTCCTTTACAAGCTTTGTCTGTGTTGCCATAGCAACTACCGACTGGATGTCCTTGAACGTGGTTCCCTTTTACCCCAATCTGATCACCAATAACTATTAGTAGCTTGGGCCAACCAGGGTCTTTTCTGGTTGCTCAGTACTGGCTGTCCTGGCTCCCTACTTTTTTCTTCAATTCTGTGTTTGAGTCTTTCTTCAAACTTGTGTCATACACTGGGTAGGAGACTGGAACCTACTGCAGAGGTCCCGAGACTTCTCGAGGTAATTCTTGTGCCTGCCAATGTCAGAGCGGCCTGCTGGAGGTCACTGGCTCAGTTTCTGACTGTTGAGTGGTAGTTTGCACCTTATTTCCTTCTCTCATTTCCCAGACTCATGGCCTTTGCCTTGAGCCTGTGAAGCTTCTCCCAGGGGAGGAGAAGTACCTTTTCCCTTCTGTTAGCTTTCCCATGC
The DNA here is from genome assembly GCA_004025085.1 of Thryonomys swinderianus. Lineage (NCBI taxonomy): Eukaryota > Metazoa > Chordata > Mammalia > Rodentia > Thryonomyidae > Thryonomys > Thryonomys swinderianus. The sequence goes on from PVIC010005328.1 coordinate 11,323, forward strand.
TTGGAAACGAAATCCTGACACCTACACCTTAAAGTAAGAGAGGATTATCTGACTCATGGTTTCAGGTGGTTGAGTCCATGGTAGGCTGACTCCAAAGTCCAAGCATCATGGTAGAAAGGTACAATGGAGCAAAGCTCTCACTTCACACAAGCTGGGAAGAAGAAAACAGGTTGGCAAGAGTGTGAGAGAGCAAAGGACCATGGACCAGATATTGCCTCTGAGGTCACACCTGCAGGGCACATCCAGACCCAGCTAGAGGAGAAGGAAGTGACGGTGTCCGGATGTAGCCCATTGTTAGCAGAGCCCATGGCCCCACCAAAAACTCTGTCCTCTGTCCCTGTCCCTGCCGGGGTCCCTGCCGGCCTCACTGCTCCAGGCACAGGCGGAAGCAACACAGAAGCTTTCAGTAACAACAACAGGCAATGCCAGGCAAGGCTGCTTCATTCTTTCCTGGCACCTGTGGCTTCCTGTGCTTTATACATAGTTTTCTGGGAACACCACAGCTATTAATGCCCCAAGCCAGGCACTTGAAAGGAGAGTAGGAACCCGGGATTTGTGTGAGAAGGGAAAAGAGAGAGAGAGAGGAAGGGAGAGGGTGGCGAAGCCGGAAGCAGCAGGAGTGGCCCAGGACTGCCTTGCTGTGCCTCCAGCTCCTGTGCACCAGATTTTCCACGTTAGACACAAGGTGTTACCAATGGCTGCTTTCCTGTGTTTGCTGCTAATTCCAGGAAGAGAACTGGGTGTCCTCAGCCGCCGGGGACACCTGACTCTCCCTGTAGCTAATTCGCCCCAGAGGCGGTGAGGAGCCGCCTTCCACTCCAGCGCCGCCGCTGGCTCTGCAGTCCTGTGCAGTGAGGTGCTATTTTGGAAAGGAGTCTGGGGCAGTCCCACGAGGGAAATCCTTGCGTCTGTGACATCCAGGGTTGAAATACACTACGATTTATTTCGTCTGGAAAGCCTACGTACAAAATGAAAGCATTGTGCTCCTGGCTTCGGAAGCAGCCTAGGGTTATGCCCTAACTGAAACGTGGTGACCCCCAGTGGTGGACACAGGGCCCATTTCTACATAGTATTTAGATCCGCAAGGCCGGGTTAGGGGTTCTGGGCAAACACCAGAAGAGGGTGGTGTTATGGTTTAGATCAAGAGTGAACCCCAAAACTCAGAGGCAGGACTGGAGAGTGAATGAATCATGGGGTGACAGAGCTGGCTTGCTGTTGGGAGATGGGTCCTGTAGGAAGAAGCAGGCTTCTGTAGCCCTGATCCGGAAGAGTTTATCTCCTCCCTGGCTGCCCCCCCGGCTTCCTGGCTGCCGTGAGGTTAGCAGCTTTCCTCTGCAGCCTTTCTGCCGGGTTGTTTCTGTGTTGGAGCCTCCTGACTGTGGATGGAAACTTCTGAAACTGTTCTCCAAAAGAAACCTCTTCTTTAAGTTGTCGGTGTCGGGTATTTTGTTCCAGCCACAGAAAGTGGCTAAGACCGGCAGAAGGTGGGGCTCCTGGGCCAGCTGACACCAAAGGAAAGGTCAGTATCACACCGTGCAGATGCCTTAAGAAAGAGAGCTCGGGCTCGGGATGGATGTGGGGCCTGTGGCTCCCGACACGTGCACCTGGCCTCTGGGGGGCAGAGGGGAAAGGAGGACCGCACTCCGGGGTTACCTGGGTGTGGGAGACGGGTCCGCAGGCTGGGAAGTGCGAGCCAACGGAGGAGCGCAGACGCTGTGCCAGACACGAACTATGGTGCGTGTCAGAGCCGCCGTACCGTAGATGTGCAGAGAGAACGGTGCTGATGGGCGGATCTGGGCAGAGCCAGAGCCTGGCAGTCCTAACAGTGCAGTGAGGTGCCGTGTTCTTCAAAATCATGTGAATTATCAACAGACAATGATTGCACAGATTTATCTTATGCGACATGTTCTTTGGAAATATGTTTATAATGTGGAATAGCTACACTAAGCCAATTAACATTTGTTTTTCCACACATGCTTATCGTTTTGTTGCGGAAACCATCTAGTTTCTTAGCAATTTTCTAGATTACAATTAGAATTAACTATAATCTCTGTGTTGCCAACCAGATCTCGCAAACTTATTCTTCCTGTCTAACCAAAATTTTGTTTCCTTTGGCCAGTGTTTTGCCAACCTCTCCCCAGAAAATCCTGTGGTTTTTAAGGCAAAGCAGCTTGGAGGGTTGGCGGTGCATTTTGCGTGCTCTCCGCGAACTAGACAGGCGAGAGGATCCGCACTGAGCAGGAGCCTGAGTCCGGGGCAGAGACCCCGCTCTCCGTGGACCTGGCTCGGTCCACAGCTGTAACAACCGCCTGGGGAAACAGCCCGGACGCCAGGACCCACCCGGCGAGAAGGGAGTTCAGACCCCCGTGAGGTGGGAGTGGAACCCTGAGCGCCACGATTCCTGAGGGTGCCGCTGGGGGTTAGAAGCAGCAGGTGGCGGGTCTGCTTCCCTGGCAGCCTGGTTCTGGCCCTGACTCGCCCAGCTGTGCAGGTGGCAGGAAGCTGACCTATCGATCCCTCTTTGGGACTCTGACGTCTCCAGTCCTCCTCTCCCGTTGCAGAGCATGGGATTTCATTTCTATGACAAGTGGGAGTTGTTGATGTCTGGATCCTGGCAGGGCAGGAGATGCTGACCCAGTCCCTGAGGCAGGTGCCACGGACGGAGCGTGGCAGCCGTTGTGGTCGCCTTTGCCCACCACTGGCTGGCGGGCAGGAGCCAGGGCCTTGTTGGGAAGTGCCAGACCGCGAGCGTTCGTCCCAGTGCCCAGAGCCTTTGGAACTGTCAGGTGCAGGGCAAACTTTTAGCCCAAACAGATCCCTCTGACGCCACAAGCACTGTGGGCTAGCGTGGGGGTTCTGAATCACTGAGTGGCACCGGCAGTGGCTCTCGGCGTGGCGTGGTGATGTGAAGTTTCTGACATGTCCAGGGTGGGGGCTGCACAGCCCGCCGTGCTGTGCAGGTGGCAGAGAGCACCCGAGAGACCATCAGAACTGCTTGTCTCCAGAGCCCACGCAGGGCCTGGTTTTGACTTCTGACCCCCAAACAGTATGCTAAGGGGGCTGGGATAGTACAAGCAGACATCTTCGGTGGATTTGGGAACATTTATTATCTGGACTAAAAAACAGCAACCAGAAGAACAAAAACAAAACAACTCAAGACCTTATGGGTATCGAAAAGGTCTTATTTCCACAAATGCTTAAACATGGAACTTTGGAAAATTCATTGATCATCACTAAATCTGACTGTCTTTATGGGGTAAGGGCAATTTAATATTTAAATCCTGGTTGGAGATTTGTTATCCGTGGACCACGGTGCTTCTGGAACAGTGATGAAATTCACATATCTGCATTTAGACCTAGGTTCTCCTGTGGGCGTCACAGTATCTTTGGGCCAAAGTTTTCTCATCTGTAAACAAGTAGACTGGAGGTGATGAATTCCCCCGTGCGACCCAGCACCACCAGGCTTGGCCAGAGAAGCTGGGCATTGGGGGGGGGGGGCGTGGGGGGTGTGTGGTGGATGAGAACCCGGAGTCTCAGGTGCCAGGGTCCGGGTGCTCTCTGCCACTTCCCAGCTTGGCAGGGGGCTTCATTTACTCCCCGGTGAAGTGGGAATGCTGTGGGGTCCCCGGGCCAGGTCAGCCTCCTGTCGGGCGCTGAGAGCCACGCCTGCCCATGGCAGGGATCAGGGAAGGCTGCCTTCCTGTCAGTCTGCCACGCTCCCTGCCCGGGGTTCCCAGTGCCACCTGCGCCAGTGGCAAACCCCCCCCGAAAGTGTTTTTAAAATGCTGGTTCCTGAGCTCCAAAATGGAGATTTGGGCTCAGGTGGCCCTGTTTAGGAATAAGGCTCTGCTTCTTTTTCTTCCCTCCCTCCCTCCCTCCCTCCCTTTCTCTCTCTCTTTCTTTCTTTTTCTTTCTTTTCTTGACAGGGTCTCGCTTTGTGGTTCAGGCTGGCTCTGAGCTCACTATGGAGCCCAAGCAAGCCTCGAACTCAGCAGTTCTCCTGCCTCTGCCTCCCGAGTGCTGGGATGACAGGTGTGAGCCACCACGCCCGGCCAGGGCCCTATTTCCAGGCAACTTTTTAGATAAGAATGCTGTAGTCCTACTTTGAAGTCCCTGCTCTACACAGTATGACACACACACACACACACACACACACACACACACACACACACACACACCCCTTCATGAAGCCTAGAACCCTAACTGCGAAGAACACTCCTCAGCCTCATGGGAAGAGGAGCTCGGTTGCAGACTCACGCCTTGACTTCCTCGGAAGGCCTTCGGGCGGCACGCGCTCTCAGCAGCCCTCACAGCCTTCACCAGGCCTCGGTCTGACCCTGCACGTACCCCAGGAAGAGCTCGCTGGAGAGACACGCGAGACCCCAGCACCTGGGCCTTCTGTCCGTGTGACGGCACATGTCTGTTTCTATGGATGAGCGGGGCATAGTCTGTCCAGGGCCTCCCAGGTGTTGGGGGATGGTAAGATATGGCTTAAGTGGGGAGCAATTCATCAAGCTTCTTGGGCCATTTAAAAGGCAGACTCGGCAGAGCCCTCCCGGACTCGTCGCGTTTGTCATCTGGACGCGGCCTGGTCTTGCCGCGCGGACACACCCTGCCCTTGCACAGACGTGGACTCGCCCCCCCATCCCCACACTTGCCTTGGGGGCCCAGAAGAAAGCAGGCGATTGTGCACACATGCAAATGAACATCCTGGAGCAGACAGATGGGTGGACAGTTATCTGGTTTCTGCAGATCTCAAATTAGCTAATCCCACTGGCATGCCTTCGCAGCCTGTGCTGTGCCTTCTTAAGCTGCTGAAATTGAATTCCGGACCCAAAAACATATGCTGGCCAGGCTCGAAGAGCAACTGCCGATTGCAAACACATGGCTCAACAATGCCTAAGAAGCTCCAGGGTGACACTCGGAGTTGCTGATGACGGGCTGAGCACGAGGAGGAAGCACCAGGCCAGTCCCGTGCCCTTGCACACGGCGCATGCTAAACAGATTTGTTGTTTAGACAAAGCACTGAGTACGAAACCAAACAAGAAGACCGATGAAAATGCAGGTGGCGCTGAAGATGGGAACTGCGCTTTGAGACTCGCGGCAGATGTCACTGGAAAACGCCACGAGCACAAGGCCGACGCTCCAGAGCCAGGACTTCTCGCAGCTGTGGGTGCAGCTTCTGAAGCCAGAGGACAGGGTCTGAGACACGGGGTCCAGCTAGAGACGCCTTCCGGGCACAGAGCAGCACACGCTTTTCCATGCAGGAGCAGCGTCTGTCCCCGCTGAGGACACCAGAGGGCACCCGGCTCGGGTCACGTACTTGTATGAAAGACAGGTCAGGGCTGGGGTGGGTCAGGGAGCCGGCCCCGGGCCTCCGCCCTGGCTCTGGCTGGAAACACACGGCTCTGGGCAAACGCCTGGGTGCCATGGCTCTGCCGGGTGGTCTCTGAAGCAGGAGGAGCATTAGCAGCACCGTGGAGCTGACACCCTGGCCGAGCAGGCCGTCCTGCGGCTTGGAGGAGATGGAAGGCGCTGCACAGCAGCTCCTGAGGTGCTGCTGGTGGGTGGGCGGCATCGGGCAGCTGCGGTCGAGACGCGGCTGCCTGCCTGTTGAGCCGCCCTGCCTGCCAAGCCGGTGTGGGCGGTTGGCAGAGCAGAGTACCCGCCTCCGCCCGGCCGTCCTCACGGGAGCTTCCTGCGGGTTGCTGGCTGCTCGGCCCGGCCCGGCCCACGCGTCGTGCTCTCCACTGGCGGACGCCCTGTGCGCGGGGGGGGGGGGGGGGGGCTGCGGCGCCCCACACTCTCCTGTCCTCCTGCGGCCCTCCCGCGAGCCAGGCGTCTGTGCAGGCTCACCAGCACGTCCCAGCTGCCCCGAGCGTGTGACAGAGGACGCTGAGCTTGGGGCAGGGCAGGCAGCGTCAGCGCAGCCTGCTCTCTGGGTCACCCGGTCCACTGCCCCAGTGGCTCCGAGCTACCCGCCCGCTCTGCGCCCTGGTGTCTTGGCAGCTCTGCTGGGTCGTTCGGGGTGCTCCGTCACTCACCTGCCCGTCAGATATGTGGGGGAGACCCGGCAGCCCTGCCCCGGATGTAGACCCCAAGTAACCCGTGTCAGGGGCGGGAGCCCACGCACGGCCCCCACGGTTCCCTGAAGTGTTGCTCACAGCAGGTACAGGTGGAGCAGCCACAGGCCCTCTGTGGCGAACAGGCCACATGCCAGCCGCCCAGCTCTTCCCTTGGCAGTGTGCGGGGACGAAAGCCCAGCGCCCGCATCCACCAGGGCGAGCCTCAGGGCAGCCCACTGGGCGTTTGGGGTGCGGGGTCTGCTGCGTGCTTGGTGAGGTCCCCGAGCACTGCAGAAACCCGGGTGGCGTGGAGCAGCTCGCAGGGCGGACAAGGGGCTGGTGGAGAGCCGAGGGCTCCAGTCAGGCCGGCGCGGTGACAGCCATGAGAACCTCCTTCCAGGGCAAGGGGCACAGGCTGCTTCTTCCTCTTCATTTTTCCTAAAAGTCATAAAAAGCAGAGACAGGAAAACACTCCTCCTCGTTTCTTTCAAAGCGCTGTAGCATCTTCAGATCTGGACTTTGAAAGCTAAAGCTGATCGTAATTTCCGATGGACATCGTGTGCGTTTGAAATTCTTTTCCACGTCAAATTAAGTCTGTCTTGGACTGATTTCCTGGCAGTGTTTTTCATTAGAAATAATAGTCCTCAGCTGAGAGATCACAGAGGCAGATACCGCAGAAGGGGAAGCAGGGTTTCACCAAGCCCGGCTCCGAGAAGGGACAGCACCGGCTCTGGAGCCCTGCTGGTGACGGGAAGCAGCCCTCGTGGGGCCTGTCCCCAGGGAGACGTGCTGGGTCTGTTGGGCCATCAGTGATGTGACTTGCAAACCAGTTTATTTTTATTTTTTATTTATGTATTTTTGAGACAAGGTCTCACTTTGCAGTTCAGGCTGGCCCTGAGCTCACTGTGTAGCCCAGGCAGGCCTCGAACTCAGCAATCCTCCTGCCTCTGCCTCCCGAGTGCTGGGATGACAGGCATTAGCCACCACGCCCGGCACTGTGGTATGTGGTACTGATTGCTGGTGGGCGTGAGTCACCATACCCGGTATTGTTGTATGTGGTTACCAGGGATCGAACCAGGGACCTTGTGCTAGCTAGTCACTGAAACCACTGAGCTAAATCTTCAGCAACCCCCTTTTATTTTTTAATTGAGCTGTAAAAAAGAAAGAAATTAGGTTCCACAAACCTATCAGTTGACCATGCACCTCCTGACCGGAGGGGGGAACACGGTGATTAAAGACAACCTCTGAAAGACAGCGAGCTCAATGGAGAAGACCCCACAGCTGAGCTAAGCTTCTCGGTGTTTGGTGCCTTTTCCTGGCGTCTGCCTGTCCCTCTGGGTGATACCCACACGGGCTGCCATACCTGTGCAGGATCGCAGAGCAGCGGAGGAAACCCCGAATTCCTTCCTCTCCCTCCTCCGTGACACACGACCTGCTTACTGCGGGCTTTCAGCAGCCCGAGAGGCCTTTCATCCTCAGCCAGGGCTCTGGAGCACAAGGCGTCACTCGCAGGTAAGCGCTCACTTTGAACCTCTCCCTTACCCTGTGCCCTCGGGGACCGGAGGCAGCAAGAGACTCTGCAGGCGCAGGCCGACGCTCCTCTCAGTGTCAGAGGCCCTAGGTATACTTTATGGAGTTGGCGTTCGTCTGCTAATTTTAATCCGGCTTCTTTCTCCCTCTTTTTACTTCTGACTCTCGCTAAAGACTGCAACATAGCACCGAGGGCTGGAGATTCTTTAGGCTGACGTGACCTGGGAACCTGGGCATATGCGCCATGCAGTGGCCATCAGCCCTTGAAGTTACAGCAGTTGTGCTTGATACTCTTGGCCCGACACCTAATTCCTGTTTATGATGTGTCCCGGAAGATCCAGTCTAATTCAAAATTTCCTTTGCCTCATCCTGATCTTTGATCTTTGAGGCCTGGCTATCGGACCCCTGCTACAGACCTCTCCGGCTGTCTGGAGGCCACAGGAGTTGATTGTTTTGGGGGGCAGGGCTGGGGACGGAGGGCCTGGCCTCACGTTCCTGTAGCTACAGACCGAGCCAGTTCAAAAGCGCTTTGTCCCGGAGGAGCCCAGAGGCGCTCTTGGCCTGTCTGTGGCTGCGGTCGGCCTTCTACATGGAAGCCAGGGTCACAGGTTCCCATCCTAGGCATCGGCACGGCCAAGGCTCGCTCCGTGATGCTGAGTCCTCACTCCAAGCGGTGGCCACCGCAGTCCCGCCTGTGTGATGTCCCCTTGCTTGCCCAAGGGTCCTGCCTGTGTAGGGCCCAGGGGGCTGAGTGGGGTGCTGCTGGCGGGTGTGCAGAGGGCCACAGGGTTAGGGCTGTACCAGACCCTCTTGTTGGGGGAGGGAAGTCCCCGACTTTGGGGGAGAGAAGGTGCTACTTATGTCTACACCCCACAACCACTGGGTGGCTTTCTCTGTGAGGCTGCTTGCCTGATTCTCCTAATTGCTGCTGATGGAAGTCACTTCTGGTGCCGATGAGACAAGTCACACAGGACGTGGCGAGCCCAGGCAAGAATGATGCCTGACGGAAGCACCATTCAGCAGCCCGTTTGATGTCACCCTTGACCTTGCTGGCGCCCTTTGGCCCCCGTCTGGCCCATCAGTATCTGCTTCCTCCTGATTAGGGCGGATCTGCACTATCAAAGGGCCTTCAGGAACTCACACCACAAGCAATACCTTTATCCCGAGGAGCCCTGAAGACTTCTGACTCCGTGCAGGAAACCAAAGTGTTTTTTTATTTTAATCGATGTGCTACACAAGTCGGTGTTTGGGGACGGGGGTGTTGCTGAGTGGTGAGAGCCTGCCTGGCGAAAGCAAGGCCCCGGGCTCCGTCCCCAGCACTACGGAAATCGGAGAAAAATTGTGCTTGGGGGTCAGAAGAGCAATGACTTCTGGGGCTGCATTTTCTGTTCTCTCGGTAACTCTGTGCAGCAGGGCCCAGTGCTCCCCGGGCATAATCAACAGTGGCCCGAGACGGAAGTGAGCTGAGCTTCATCCTGGTGGGCCTGTGCCTGCTTAGCCTGCTGGAGCAGGCATGCCGAGCACCAGAGCTATAGTCCCGTATGAGCCGCTACTGACGGAGCCGCTGTCCGGCTTCTGTCCACTCTGTGGGCCTAGTTCCCTCACTCCTGCCACAGCCTGATGACAGATTGGCTTCCAGGCACCTCGCCAGCTGGGCTGGAGCTGGCGGGTGCTGGGCGGTCAGAGATCCCTTTAATGACAGGCAGTGTTCATTTCTTCAGGCTTTGCTTGGGAAACTAGGATCCTGACGGCCACACTGAGATCTCACCCTGCTCGTGTCCAGCAGGAGAGCCGAGTCCCGCGGGATTCCTGTGCATGGGCCCAGTGCAGCACCAGCACCCGCCCGTGGTGAGCCGGCTGTGTCAGAATGAATTCTTTACCAGGCGCTTGGTACCAGGACCAAGGTGCAGCCGATCGAGGGGACAGCCTAGTGTGCTTTAATCATGGAGTCACTTCATTCAAGTAAAGGTAACTTATCAGTATCAACAGAAAATAGCAGGTATTTTCAATAAAGTTTAAATGAAAAGATCACTGATTGCATTAGAAATAGATTTTAATGAATCTGAGTAGAAATATGTAAGTATACATGCTTAAAAGAATTCATAGTTGGGCCGGAGATTTAGCTCAGTGGTTCCGGCACCTGCCTCGCAAGCGCAAGGTCCTGAGTTCGATCCCCAGTAACCACATACAATGCTGGGCATGGTGATTCACGCCCACCAGCCATCAATACCACATACCACAGTGCCGGGTGTGGTGGCTCACGCCTGTCACCCCGGCACTCAGGAGGCAGAGACAGGAAGATGGCTGAGTTTGCGGTTTGCCTAGGCTACATGGTGAGCTCAGAGCCAGCCTGAACTACAAAGCGAGACCCTGTCTCAAAAAGAAAAAGAAAAAAAAGAATTCATAGTTTATGTGCAATGAAAAGAATTCTACATAGTGCACACAAAAAAGAAGAGAGCATCGGTGTCAGCTTCATTCACTCAAAGGGGTTTAAGCAAAGGGCAGACAAGGCCCGAACGACAGCCCTGTGGGCTCTGAATGTCCTGCGCCTTCTAGGGCCAGTCAGGGGCCAGAGTTTGGTGGGCCCAGCCACGTCCAGTTCTAGGCTTTTCCTTTCCTGAGACCCTGCTACTCAGGAGGACCAAGAGGCAGTCCCGAGTCCAGGAGGGAGGACGGCGGAGCATGTGTGCCGGGGAAGGGGCATGTGAGTCCCTGGCCTTCTCCCCAGGACCGTTTCCCTGGGAGGGAGGCTCACATTTCAGGAAGAAAGAGTCGCTTCCGTGGAAGCCGGAGCTCTCCAGGGCTGGGATGGACTAGGTGCTGGGCTGTGCCCTGGTGTCAGGTCCTGAGCCGTGCGGACGGACTCACGCCTGGGCTGCCCCGCCGGTGCCACGCCTGGCGCAGCCTCCCGTCTCCCTGCCCTCACCGGCCTGCTGCCCGTCACACGTGAAGATGAGGCAGACGGGAATCGCTCACTTTCAAAAGACTCTGGTACAATTACACACGAACATGCGCCTGAGCAACACACAACAGGCACATCACGGCGAAGGGCGCACACTATTAACAGGAGTGAGATGTTTATCTGCCGAGTGAGACGAAGGCACGGACGTGTGGTGGACGGGGTCCGAGGGTGGTAGGCACACCTCCCAGGGTCAGCGCGGGCAGGGGCTGGACCCACTCCCTGCTGTGGACATTGCAGAGTCACGGAGCTGAGGCTGTACTTTCTGCCGTCTGCAGTGACTTTCTGTGCCTTTGCACAGTCTGCCCCGCGGCTCACAGCTGTGCGTGGTCTCCCCCTGTCTGCAGAGTTGGAGGAAAGCACGTCTGCGCCCTGGCCCTCCGATCCCAGCCGTGGCCAGCTCACTGTGGGCACCACCAGTGCCATAGTGCTGCCTGCTGACTTCTCAGGCGCGTTGGGAAGATCCTAAAAGTTACTTAGGAATTTTAAAATCGTCCCTTCGGGCGTTTAAAATGCAAGAGGAGAAATATTCCTTCTATCCTGGGTTGGTTGAGAGTTTTAAGGAAAGGACGCGGAATGTTGTCAAGTGCCCTTTTGGCATCTATGAGATGATCATACAGTGTTGGGCCCTCATCCTGTCAATGGGGAGAATCACGTCTGTCAAACCATCCTTGCTTCCCACGGGTCACCCCGATCACAGTGACGACCCTGTTGTACCACGGAGCTGGGTCTGTTAGCTTTGTCAATGATTTTTACATCTATGTGCATCAGGAATGTTGTCCCATATATATATATTATATTTATATATAAATATATATAATAGATATTATATTTATATAAAAATATATATTATACAAAATATACATTATACATTATATATATATTTTTTCACTGTCCTCCTTGGCTTTAGTATGGGGGTAATGTTGGTCTTATAAAATGAGTTTGGAGGTGTTCCATCATCATTTTAAAATGTTTTTAATTGAGAAAGATTGGGATCAGTTCTTTTAAAAACATTTGGTGGAATTCAGCAGGGAGTGCATGAGGTTGGTCTTTTCTTCGCTAGGCAAGCCTCGAACTCAGCAATCCTCCTGCCTCTGCCTCCCAAATGTTGGCATTACAAGTGTGAGCCACCATGCCTGGGACTGATGCCACCAGTTTTAAACTCAACCACTCTCGAACCTCTAGAAACACGTCTTTTCTCCTCAGATTTTGCAGGAATATCTGAGTGTTTTGAGACTGGTCCCCCCACATGCCGATCGGCTCAGTTCACACACCCTCAACCTGGCAGCAGTGGCCCCACCTCGGCCCCCAGGTGCAGCGGCAGTGGGGGTGTCCCCTCCTCTCCGGGGCCCGTTCTGGCCTCCTGAGACGCGCAGGGCTTTGCAGCATCTACGGTCGCCCTGTGGGGCCCTCGCTCACGAGCTGCTTGCCCTGTGGAGCCGGGAGCTGACAGTCTGCACGGAACCGTGTCAGCCTGCGACCGCTCCAGACATTTGTTCTTAGAAACCTAACACGTTACTTTCAGGCCCTGGGAGCCTGTGCTGAGCTCCAAAGAGGGAAAGGAAAGTCATCCAGGGCTGCTCTTGGAGGAGCTGCCGTGGCAGCTGCAGTGACACGTGCGCACACGCGTGACATCTCACTGCCCACGAGTCGCCTCTGCCCTCTCCCGCTCCCGAGCCCCGGCCTCCTCCTCCGCACCAGGTGTCAGCAGCCGCGCCGTGTGCACGGCTTCACGTCTGCAGAGGACTGGGCTGCGCAGGCGCCGCCATGGCAGGTCCGGGCTGGCCTCTGCCCCGTCTTGGCCCGGTGCCCACCTGCGGACCCCCGGCCCCGCATGAGAGGGCTGCAGCAGGAAGGGGGCGGGGCAGAGCAGCCCTGCCAGCCCAGAGCCCGCCTGAGTCTCTGCACCACAAAGCGGCTGCTCTCTTTTCCTCCCCAGTGAGCTCTTGACATGGAAGAAAATTGTTGGCCACAGTTCTGAAAACTGCAGATAAAGGCTTTGATTTGTTAATTAAATTTTTACTATCTGCATTTGGTATCTCAGCCAAATCGCATCCCCTGCAGGAACAAGAGAGCCCTTCACTTCAAAGGGCGCCCACGCTGTGATCTGTAATTATGGAATTTACCACTGGGGTGAGGGAGCAGGCTGAGGCACACCTTCCCTGACCTGAGTGTGCCCTGAGCGAGCAGCCAGGCCGAGCGGGGAGCACACCGCTGCTCACCGGCTACCCTAGCCCCCCTGTGCTCCCCAAGTGGCCCCAGCAAGCGAGAAGAGCCCGCCTTCCTGTCTTCTCTGCTTACAGATGTCTCGGTGAAAAATGGCTTCTTTAATGAGAAAGCTGAAAGGCTGGAGCCACGCTGGGCGAGGTCGCTGGGGCCGCTGGGGCCGGCCAGACTGGCCCGCTGGGCCCTGGCCCTTTCATCTTCCACGCCAGGCTGTTCAGAGGTTCCGTGGGGGCCGGGCCCCCAGCTACCCTGTCCCGGTGGTTGCTGTCACGGGGCTCCCTGTCCGGGGCTCCCACGGGCTTTTCCTGGGCCCCCGCCGTGGGGCCCTTAGGGTTTCTAGAATTTGATTCTAGAATCACAGAACATGCAGGCTTTGGGTTTACCTGTTTTCCTTATTTTCTTGCACTTTATTTTTAAAATTAAATCCTGGTACTATTGTTTTAAAAAATCTACTTTTGAAGCCACTTAGGAGAGATGCAGCGTTTAAATAAACTCATTGATAAATACAAAATTCCAGCCAGGAGTGAGCTTGTGTGATCTCAGCATTCCGGGAAGCTGAGGGCAGGGGATCAGAAGTTCAAGCCCTGCCTGGGCAACTTAGTGATTTAGCAAGACCCCGTTTCAAAATTTAAAAGAAAGGGAAAGAGGGCTGAGATCCAGCTCGGCTTGAAAGCTCTAGGTTTGATCCCCAGGACAAAAAACATGTCTGTAGCTGGAGCTCTACGCAGTTTTCCTAAGGTCAATTAGAAAAAAATATTTCTTTTTTCTCAGACGAAAGGCCTGGTTGTCTCGGGTTGGGGTGGCCCCAGTCGTGACTTTGAACCTGTCTATGAGAAAGGAGAATTTATATCTAGAAAAAGCTTGGGGTACAGGGGGCAGGTGCAGAAATGCTGTCTGGTGACCACAGCAGGTGGCTGTTACCTGGTCTGTGACCATCGCGGCCCGTTACCTTAGGCACTTCGCCAAACAGCACTCTAAGGGCTGACAAGGACCAAGTGCAAACTTGTCACTCGAAGTGAAACAGTGTGTTTTGAGACAGGATCTGGTGTCGTCCAGGCTGGCTTTGAACTTGCCGCGATCCTCCTGTCTCAGCCTCCTGAGTGGTGGGCTCACAGGTATGCTCCACGATGCTTAGCTTTGAAGTGCAGTTCTTCGTGGAAACGCGGGATTCTCTGGTACATTTGCCTAGCACAGAAGACACACATGGGGCATCGTGGGCTTCACCGCGAGTAGAAGAGACCAATGGCAGAGGCCTCTTGTGCTGCTTTTGACGTGTCCCGCGCTGGCACTGGCCGCCCCTCAAGGGGAAAGCAGTGCTGCTGTGACGTGACTGACATGGCTCCAGGCGCCTCCCTGGGAAACAGGGCCTCTGAGGTGTAATAAGGAGCCGGGTGACGTCTTTCCCTGCTGCCTTTCCTTCAGTGATATTGGGTAGAGCAGCAGCCCAGGCCACATGTGCCTGAGTGTTAGAAGATGCGCCACGTCTGTTCCCATGAGCGTCCCAGGAGGCCAGGCCCGCCTTGTGCTCCCCCACGCTAAGACGAACATGCTCGGCCGTAACTGGGAACAGTTCATTTTGTCAAGAAAGGGTGGGCAGCTGCAGACCCCAAAGGAGGTGAGCACCTTGACCAGCTCCACCTGGGGGCACTGGCCTGAACTGGGGACAGGAGGGTGCTCCCGCAGGAGGGGAGCGGCCCTCCCTGCAGCACACCAACAGCGGGTGCTGGGTCTTCCCACACTGACACCAGGTCACCGTCCACCACTTCGCGCCAAGTTCTCAGCGGTCTCGCTTGGCTTGACACCGGCTTGGAGCTCAGCCCCGACTGCCTCTGCAGGGGCACACTCCAAGTCTCCTGCCCTGGCTTCTGCCGGCATGGTATTTTGGGGTGTGGCTCTCAGAGTGCAGGGACTTGCGTTGTGTGGAGATTTGGAGCCACGGGGCCAGGGTGGGCGCATGCCCAGCCAGTCTTTCCAGAGTTCTCGTACCACTCCTGGAGGTTGGTGGTGGGCTGGGCGTCCCGATGACCAGCCAGGGCCCTGCTGGGAGTCACCTGGTGGGGCGAAGGCAGGTGGATCATGGGGCACCTCACAAGTACCCAGACACTTCTGTTGCTCAGGATGTTGCAGGGTGTCAGGGGCTCTGAGTTAGGAGCCACACAGCCAGCTCTTTTCTATCCTGTACCACAGCATGCAAGGTCTGTAAATGCAGCAACGCATCTTTCTAGAATTGTGCGTGTGGGGCCAAGATTGCCTTCCAAACAGATGGGTCGCATAACGGACTTCTCACCTGGCAGGTGGCTGTTTTAATTAGGCTTCTTCTTGGTGAGATAAATACCCCACACTCAAAGCTAAAGGGGTAGGTTCTGTTTGGGTCACAGTGTGTAGCGGTCTCAGTCCATAGTCAGCTCTTTAGGGCAAAAGCCCGAGAGGACTGGGAGGACCCAGGCTCCTGCTTCCAGAGCTCTGTGCCTTGCACAGGCCAAAATGGCACTTGGGAATTTTATTCCAGGCAGTAGGATAGAGGAAACAGAATCTCAAGGTGTGGATCGGGAGCTGAAGAAAGGTTCTGAGAAGCTGCCCCGAGAGATGCCCTGTGTATGCCAATGAATGCGTCACTGGTCACATGACACAGTCTAGGAAGACCAGGAAATGTACCTGCCAGTCAGCTAACCATTACTGTATCAGACACTTGAGCCAATGAACTCATAAAAAGCCAAGGTTTATTTTGGCTGACAGCTTTGGGGGTCACAGTCCAAGATAAAGGGGAACCCATTGGTTTGGAAATCTGGTGGGAGTGCAGAGGCTCTCTGCGTGGTCCTCCTGATGAGGCAGAGCCGCACGGCAGTGGGCCAAAAGCGGGCTACCTAGCAGGGCTGGCTGGCCCTCTCCCGTGGGGCGTCCGTGGGGCCTGGGCCTGGGGCGCACAGAAGAGACTCCACCTGCCCAGCACAGCAGAGCCCGCGCAGGGCTGTGGGACCAGGTGAGCCGAGGGCCCATGCCCTCTGCAGACAGCGCCAGGCCCTGGCCTGCAGGCTGCAGGATGGACCTCGGGGTCTGCATTTGAGGTCCCTCCCTCCTGTGGACAGTGTGTCTGTGAGCTGGGCTCTGTCCTGCTAGGGGCAGGATGGCTCAGTTTCATGCAGTGCACTTCACCTGGGCCTGACCTGAACACGCCTCTGGGTCCTCCAGGCCTGAGGAAGGTGCCCCGGCTAGGATGCAGGGCTGTGCGGTGGGCATGGGGCTGGACAGAGATCCCCCCGGCAAAGCTCTTGGGGAGCCACTCTGTGCAAACAGACTCAGACTAAGTTAGATAGAAGCGAACAGGCAGTCAGAGGCCACTGGGCCCTCAAGGAGGACACAGAGACACAGAGAACCAGGCAAAAGCAGGAGCCAGGCCCTGAGCCTCCCTAGAGACCACAGCAGCTCCAGATCACACTGCAGGTGGCACCGCCCGGTCCTGGGGCCCAGAGAAGCATCAGGCGCGTCGGCGGGTCCAGAACCCCTGGACCCACGCTCCCCTCCCTGCCCCGAAAGGCTTCGTGCGCTCCACGCACCCTCACTATGTGATCAGTTTTCATACTGGGTCAGTATTAGCTAAGTGACTATACTTGCAATATATAGGTTGATCACAGTCTGACCCAGGCTGTCCCTGCTCTGCGACTCTGCTGCATCAACAGCCCCTGACCAAGGCCTTGGTGGCCACCGCTCGGGACCCAGGAGCTATTTTCATTTCCTTACTTCCAATAGAACTCTCTTCACTTCCTCCCTGGGGCTGCATTCCTCAAAGCTGTTGGACCAGAAACTGGGCACGGCTGACGTCTAGCAGGTGGGGTTTATATTTTTCTTCCATCAGGAGGAGCCAGAGGAGTTGGGCCCGCGGCCCCTCCACGTGCCCGAGGCCTTGGACAGCGCGGAGGTGGGCCGCACCCCCCCACCTCTGGCACGCTCAGACTTCCTTCTCTTCTTATTTCGTTGTAGTTTTTCTGAAGTGAGGCACTAAGGATTGGACTTCTGCCCGTGGTGACATCAGCTGCCGTTTTTGTTAATTTTTAAGTTCTGAGACAGGGTCTCACTGAGTGGCTGTTGCTCCGCTGGGCTCCAGCTTGGGGCTCTGGTGCAGCTCCCGGCTGTGCCTGGCTCCCCGCTCTCAGCAAATCGGCCCACCTAGGAGTCCTCTCTCTGTGTCTCTGCCGCGGACAAGGTGGTCCCGAGACGGGGAGACAGGCCCACCCGGGACCCAGACAGTGAGTCCGGCCCCAGCCCAGCGTCCTGGACATAGGCCGCCTTTCTGCCAGGCCCCTGGTCTCTGCCCAGGGCAGAGCCGTGCGGGTTTATGCGAGGAGCACTCGCTCTCTGTCTGGAAAGCACAGAGCAGGGAGCTCCAGCCCGCCCCGAGCCAGGCCCCGAGCCAGGCCCCGGCCGCAGTCCGCTCCCAGCCTCTCAGCCGCGGACAGGTGCGGACAATAGAGGAGCCTCCCGAGATGCTGCTGGCCGCTGCCCGTGCTGCCCACGGCAGTGCGCTCCTGGACGCTCACAGGCGCGCCCTGCCTCTGGGGGAGACCCCGCAGGCCCCCTGCAGGGCACCTCTGTGTGGCAGGCAGAGCCCCCCCGGGCCGTGAGCCCTCGTGTTGCTCCTGGCAGCCGTCCCCTGGGCTGTGCACTGCGTCTCGTCTGAGCGCTGGCCCTGGTCTTCACACCCGGCCCCAGGGTCCCCAGGCTACAGCCCCACGGGGTCCCAAGGCTGCCTCGCCTGGGATGCCCAGTCCCGAGGGTCTGCACCCCCAGCCAGCTGCCCCGCCAAAGAGCCTCGCTCGGAACCTATTAGGGAGGAACCCATCAAATGCCAGGAGAAACACAGCCCCTGGCCTCTGCCTTGTCCTGCTCAGAAATCTTCTGTGTCTTTGCCTGGCCAACCAAATAAAGCCCAAATCCTGGCAAATAAAACAGGCCTTCGACAGGCAGATGTCGGTGTGACTTTCCTAGTCAGTAAAGGCTTATAATTAACTCACTGGAAACTGTTTTGTGGCAGAAAACTTCTGTGTGAAGCGTTTCGGGCACAGCTTGGTATGTGGTGGCACAGCGCAGGGCTTGTCAGCCCGGGGCAGGAGAAGGCAGGGGAGGCCTGGCCAGATGTGCTTTGGTGGTTGGCGTGTAGAACAGGCGTGGATGCCAATGTCACATTTTACATGCAACCTCCTGTGGGGGTTGGGGTCACGCCTAGAAATCAAACACAAAAACCTTTCTTCAAACACTGTGGCTATTTATGCTGAGAGCAGACATATATACACGTGGACAAGGAAGAGTATTGTGACAATTCAGGTCGCATTTGCTGCCTAATGAAGTCGGAACGTCCTTGGTTTTTCAGTGCTTTGTGAATTGCAGGCTTGTGGCAGAAGGACCATGACTGCGTCCTGTTAATTTCATCGTGAGCCGGGAGAGCGGAGACAGGGTGGCCTCCGGGAGGCGGTGGACAGCAGTAGCGTGGGGCTGGCGTCGGGACATCCTGGCAGAGGGCAGTGCGGTCACTTGCTGGGTCAGCACCACACATGGGGACCGGGAATGTGGTCAGAAGGGGCACCCCTGGGGTGACCGAGGATTCTCTGGGCGCTGTGCGTGTGGGTCCCTGAGCCCATCCCGGACAGAACCGTTGGGAGCCTCCTTCTCCGTCAGGCGGAGCGGAGGAGGGCAGCCGGTCACGGCAGGACACCAGGCCGCAGAGACGCTGCTCGTGACAGCCCTGAGGCACAGCCCTGGGCTAGGCTGGGACCTTCCCACGCGTCCGAAGCGGTCCGCACTGGTCCCTCCGACAACGTGAAGGCCCAGAACGGCCTTGTCTTCAGGCCCAAGACTGACCCTTTGAACACCAGCTTGCTTAATAGGGGCCTCACCACTTGGGCTGAAAACAGGAACTGAAGTAGTCTCCGTGTCGGATGCGGTCATGCCCAAGCCCCAAGCTGTCTCACGTGTATTTCCATTTCTTGCTCTAGCAGGAAGCTCAGAAGATCGGCTTGTCTCCCCCTCTTTCCTGCCCCCATTGCTTTGTTTCTTAGGGAGAGGAAAGAACCCTGTGTCTGTGTACGTCTGTGTGGGTCTGTGGCTTACGTGGGCCCCGGGCACAAGCCCGGTGTGGGCAACGGGCAGGAGGCGGAGCGCCAGTCAGACCCAGCAGGCCACATGCTCTGGCGGTGGCACAGTTTGCCCTCTTTATTTTACTGGGGTGTTTATCTGGCACTCCAGAGCCTCACCTGCTGCTTGCCGTCAGCACCAGTTAGTGCCAGTACCTGGCTCGCTGATGCAGACCCTCCGCCTTCCCTGCTCTCCTACTAACAGTAGCAGTTCTAATACACGAATGTGTGTAAACTGTGGCCAGCAAGCCCGGCACATGTGCAAGAAGAGAGTTTCACAGAGCAGGGCACACCCGTGTACAAACCCGCGTGTCCTTCTGGTGCGGCCCCGCGCAGGCTCTCTTCCAGTTGTCTGGAGTTGCGTGGGAGACAGACACTGTAACCACAGCACCAAGAGCATCAAACAAAGTGCAACACTCCAGACATGGCCGCCTAGTAATTACTAATAACCAACGGTGACTTCATGATTTAATGGTTACAGAGAAGAGCTGTGTAGAAATTTCCCATATGATGCAGGGTAGAAAACCCCCTTTGCTATTTGTTTCTTTGTTAGACAAAAGACAGAGCAAGCTTGAGGGTAAGTTGAGGCAGTTAAGTCAAAACCCAAGGTTGGGTTTATCACCGCTGTGGCCGGACACCCATGGACACTGCCGGGCTGATGCTGAGGGGCTCCCAGGCCCCTGGCAGAGTGGGCGCTTGGGCTTGGCGCGCTGACGCTGCTGTGTCTCCAGGGAGCACCCCACACTGCGGCTCCACGGTTCCTGCGAACTGGGCGGGGCGAGCAGGTGCGACACACACAGCCCGCAGCCAGACGCACCAGGTGCCCGTGTGCGGCCTGCCAGACTCTCCATCCACACCCCCCTGCAGGCCGACCCTTCCCCACAGCCACAGCCCCGCAGGCCCAGAGCCCACAGAGCGCGTGGCTGGTCCTCCACCCCGTCCGCACCATCATCTGCAGAGCACGGGAGACGCTGCCGAGCCTGAGAGGTGACGGCGTGCGGGACTCGGCTGCCTGGAGCAGGTCAGGGCCTGGCCCCAGGGCCGCTGGAACTGCGGAAGGAGGCACCTCAGGGCTTCTTCTGCCCCGTCTGGAACCCCAGCCGTGGAGGGGCCACTCTGGCTCGGTCGTGGGCTTACTTCAGGCTCAGTGTGCAGGAGCTAAACAGGGCAGGGGCTGTGAAACAAGCCGAGATGCCATGCAGTGATACCAGCTTACCACGAGGCCTATGGTCATTATTGGTGGGCATGCAAATACATACCAACAAAAATAAAAATTAAAACTGTTTTCATTTTGAAAAGAAATTAAGACTTTGGGAGACTACGCATGGCACAGTGCAATCTTTACACAGGTACCCTGGTGTTAGAAGATTTCCTTACCCCTAACCCTAACACCAATCCCTAACACTAATCTTTGTACTAATCCCTAACCCTAATTCCTAACTCTAATCCTAAGCCTAATTCCTAACCCTAACTCCAGACCCTAAATTGACTCTGGTGAGACTAAAATTATTTTTAGCAGTGTCCTTGTAAGCAAACTGCAGTCTCCAGGCTCCTAGAAATGAAACTAGCTCGACTTCAGGGAGGGTCCCTTGCCACCGCCCCCACTTTTCCCGCACAAAGCGCTTTCCAGTGTTCAGGACTTCAGCAGAGGAAAAGAGCTCTTAACACGTGTGTTTGGTAAGCCGAGAGTTTTCTAGTTCCCTGGAATCGGGCAGGACAGGCTCTGCCAAGCTTGTCCGCTGAGGTGGCCCGTGCGCGGGCAGAACCACAGCCCGGGCAGCCTGAGGCTGTGGTCGGTTGGACGCAGGCCTCGGCCCGGCAGGACACGCGTGCAGCACAGGCCAGCCTTGAGCTGGAGGCCACACAGGGGCCTCCTTTTGGGCTCTGCTTCATCGCGAGGGCCCCAGCAAGGCCCACATCTACAGGCTCCATGGTGGGACGAGAGATGCCTGTGCGTGTGTCCTCTGTGTGTGTACGCCCACACTCACCTCCTTGTGCAAACCGAGTGGAGTAGAGGAGAACAAACAGCCTTATCTCCAACCCGAGGTCCTCCAGGGAAGGCAGAGTTGACATCATGTATCTGAAATACTAGTTTTGTTTGCTTTTTTTTTTTAAGACAGGGTCTCTCTTTGTAGTTCAGGCTGGCCCTGAGCCCACTGCATTGCCCAGACACGCCTCGAACCCGCAGCAATCCCGGCACTGTGGTGTGAGGTACTGATTGCTGGTGGGCGTGAGTCATTACGCCCGGTGTTGTGGTATATGGTTACTGGGAATCGAACCATGGACCTTGTGCTTGCGGGTCAGGTGCCAGAACCACTGAGCTAAAACCCTGGCCCTAGTTTTGTTTTCTTAAGGTCACTCAGGTTCTTAAGATAAAATGGAAGTCATTTTAAGCCTCAGGTGGGACTAAATAGGAAGTGAATTAATATCTATTTCTCCTTCTGAGTTAATGTCTCCATTGCCCGTGTGCTACGTGTATTTGGGAATAACAACTCTGGAGGTTCATCTTCATTGTATTTATTTACCCGTTTGCTTTTTGGCGGTGCTTGTCTTCTTAGGCTGTCAGGAAGGGCGGAGGGGCGTTGCCGTCTGCACTGGAACGAGCATCTGCAGACTCGACTCCCGAGTCATCCATTTGTTTTTAGCGTGGTCATTATTTTCTGACGGCGTGAGCACCAGCCGCCCGGGAGGCTTTCGGCTCCCTTCCCCCACGGCGAGCGCCCCAGGGCCTGCATGGCGGTTTCCTCTCGGCCGTGGCCTCTGAGGTGCTCCTGACATCAGGCGGCAGCGGCAGGTTTGAGGCAGGACGTGGGGACCTGTCACAGAGGTCGAGTCTTTGGGTCTTGTCCTCAGAGACAACTACTGTATACACTGCAAGAGGTGCTGCCCGAGAGCCCGGAAGAGGGTGGTCGTGGGGTGCGAGTGGCTGAGCCCCCGAGGCGCGAGGGCTTAGCTGCCTTCCCACAGCTGCCTTCGCCCCGCGGCAGCTGAAAGCAGTGCTCGGAGTGGACTGGCCGTGAGGGTTACTCGAGCAGCCTCTGCTGCGAGGCCTGGGCTCTCCTCTCCCCAGAGCCTGAGGGTTTGCCGAGGACCTGCGTTTCGAGAGCCGCCCTGCCGCGCGCGGTGTGCGGGAGCCGGGCGGGGCCCCTTCCTGCGCTGTGCAGCCTGCTGCTGGGGAGTCCCCTGGAGCCTTCCTCCCCCGCTCTGCCCTGCCCGCCTGGCCACGGTCATGCCCCCGAGGAGCGAGCAGGTGCCGCGCCTCTCCCAGGCCTTTGCCTTTCCAAGTTGGCACTGCCTGAGACAGTGGCACAAGGACATCACCCTCAGAAGAAGTTCTGTTCCCCACAGGGGCCGAAGTGACAGAGACCCCCTCACCGTGGGAGCCCCAGGCTCCCGGGGTCTCGGGCAGGAGGCGGAGGAAGTCACAGGACCTTAGAGTCCAAAGGAAATGTGGAGCAGCAGGGTCCTGGGCTCTCGACCTGCCGCGTCACCCAGCGTGAGCTGGACAGAGAAGAGCAGAGCGTGGTGCCCGGAGGCCTGGGGGGAATCTCCTTCCTTGGGGGCGCTTTCCTGGCAAAGGCCAGATGAGGGCAGGGAGGGGCTCTTGAGCCCGCACGGCAGGTGCTCGGGGCCCGTGTGGCTCAGGCCGCCGCAGCTGCTGGCAGGACACACGGAGGTGAAGGGAGAGCGAGGGCCAGTCCTCACGGCCACCTGGGTTTCGTGCTGGGCACCTTGCTGTGCGCTCCTCAGATGCCGCAGGCAGGTCTCCCGCCTCTGTGGCCCAGGGCAGCCGCCCTCCCCCACTCCTGCCTTTGCACGTGGTGGCCAGCTGCGGCCGGGCAGGAATGGCGCCCAGCCAAGAGCTTGACTCACATCAAAGCCAGGCGGGAAGCGTGCGCTGCTCCCTCCTGGCTCCGGCCTCGGATGTGTGCCTTCTGGGCTGCGTAAAATGAACCACAGCAAAAGGACTGGTGGAGTCTTGTCGCGGGGGCCGAAGACTGTTCCCCAGTTCTGTGCAATCCAATTACAACTGAAGATAGGCAGGTAGGAGAGGGGGGTGGTGGAGAGGCGTCCAGAGGTTTCTTTTGGTAAGTTTTTATGACTTTCACGGGAAAACAAAACTACTTAAAATAAAAAGGCAGAGATCAAAGCACTGCGAATTCTTAGTCACTTAGTGGTGCATGGAAAGGGATTATTGGATTACTTTTCCAAAGAGTTAGAATAGTATAAACTATACTAACAAACTTCTAGTGAATGTAGCCAGCCATTCAGAGGCAAAAGCCTACCGCACACCCTCCTCGGGCTGAGCACAGAGCCTGCCCGGGGCCCAGGGAGCTTCCAGGCCGGCAGGGACACGGCACTGGGGCCTCCAGAGTCCCTAGGGCCAAGCCCACCGTGGAGCGTGCACAGACGCCGAGAGCAGAGAGCGGCTGTGGGCACAGTGGGGGCCCTCGCCATCTTCCCAAGATCCCGGCGTTGTAGCTGAGTGCCAGGGAGTGCTCGGGGCTTTAGCAGGTGGCGCTCGGAGCATGGAAGCAGAGAGCACCCAGCGGCCGTGGGAGCTGGCGGCCCAGGGTCGGCCTGAGCACAGTGACCGCGGTCGTCCACTGCACAGTCCCGACCGAATCCCAGTGCGCTCCGGGGTGTGCTGAGCTTCCTCACGGCGCACGATGTGCAGAAGACCTCGCTCAGAGCTATGGCTCTGTCACACCGTCCGTCTCTCCTCTAGCTACTCGCCGCACATGTCAGCAGAGCTTGGGGCAGAGCACGCAGAGGGCGGCTGACCTTAGGGTCGGGGAGGAAGGGTTGAGGCCAGAGGGAGGAGGGGTTGTTCTGGACAGAGGCAAAAGGGATGAGGAGCGGGTCTCCCAACCCCAGCAGCTCTAAACAAGACGTGACTGGAAACTTGGGTGAAAGAGAGAGGGCACGCGGTGTGCACGCACACTCCACGCTGCGGGTCCGGGTGCAGGCTGGAGTCACCGTGGGGCCTCTGGAAACCCATGACCTGAAAGTCCGCCCGCAGAGCTGCGGGCCTGTGTGGGCGTGTCCTGGCTGCGAAGTGGGCGTGGCTGGCTTTGTGAGCCCCTGGGAGACTGGGGTCTGCGGTGCCGGGAGGCTCCTGAAAGACTCTGGGCGTCCGTTTTGCCGTGTGCTGGGTGTGTGTGTCCGACCGAAAGGGCCGCATGGGGAGGCTGCAGGAGGAGGGGCAGGGAGCACTGCGGGAACTTTATCCCCCTGGAGATAGTGAGGGCTTCAGTGAGGGCTCAGTAGCAGGAATGAAGACAGATGGGAGGTCAGATCTGCAGGACTAGGTTAATGGTGAACAGAGAAGGATTCAGAGGCAGTTCTTGCGCTACTGCTAGATCTCTCGTGGGACTAGCAGATAAAACGGAAGATACTCAGTTGAATTTGCATTTCAGATGTATGAACATTTTTTCTGAGTTTAGGTATGTCCCATACAAAATTTGAAATGAACTTGTCTAAATAAAATAATCTTCCTCTAGACCTGCTTAATACTTGTCCTTGGTCTAAGGTGGAGATGGAAACTAAACAGAGACGACAGGAAGAAGGAAGCCTTTGATGTCGGGTTGGGAACGAATCTGGGTTCCAGCTCCTGTCTGCAGGCTGGGGGCAACACGCCCCACCGGCGGCCGGCCGTGCCGTTCTGAAGTTGGCCCGAGGTCTCCAGGCCGAAGTCACCGCAGTATGTCCGTGGGACTCGGCGCGCGCGCGGCTTCCCAGGCACGCTGGGCGCGGCTAGCGAGGCGCCTACATCTCCAGGCCACTCTGAGCTAGTGATGTCACCTCTCCAGGGCTAGTTCCAGTTCACAAAGTATAACGTTCTGTCCTAGTTTCCAGCATCATGCCAGGTCAAGGGCTCTTTTCACGTTGCTCACAGTTTCACTTTACTCCTCTTTAGTGCCATCACTATCACTTAAAGAGGACATATTAGATTCATAAGCATGAGTAGATCAGTTTCTATAAAGACAAATATGTCCAAGTATTAACCACAATAGTATTCTTTTTAGAAATTTTTTAAAAATTTCAGTCACTGGGGATCGAACCCCGGGCCCTCACACTGAGGTGCATCTCCAGACCTTTTCTTATTTTGACACAGTCTCACTAAGTTTCTAAAGTTCCCAGGCTGGGTCTGCAGTCATGATCCTTCTGTCTCAGCCTCCCAAAATGCTGGGATTACGAGTATGTGGCACATCCCCACTAAAAGTAATGTTTTTATTAAGAAGTAAGTGACATTAAAAATAACTTCAGAACCTCAAAATATAGATTATCTTCTATAGTTCAAATAGTATGAAAAATCAGAAGGCTAATTCTTCTATTATAATAATCTCACCTTTTATTAGTTATATTCATCAAAAGCTGAAGGGAAGAAAGGGAATTTGTACCCCTGTTACCATCCTGTCAGTAATGTTTCAAGAAAAGAGTGTGTTTTCTTTTTCTTTTTGTGGAATTTAAATTCCACTTTTGTGGAAATAAATATTTGATGATGTATATGGTATACATTCTCTTATAGCAGGAGAGTACATGTTCATTGTCTGGATGGGCCGTCAGAGTGGACACACAAACGTGCACACACACACACACACACGCGCACACACACCTCGGCTCCGGCCCTGGTGCTGCACAGCACATCTGTGTTGTGGACACACAGATGGAAGCAGGACGGCTGGGCTTCCCTCTGGCACCAGAGCAGTAAACACCTGGCACCACGGATGTGATCGGGAAAGACTCAAAACCGACTCACGAAGGGCCCTACCCTTAGGCTGTGAACGAGTTTAGAGGAAGCTGTTGGTTGTTCTCCAATGCTCACGTCAAACTTCTATTGGATGTTAATTTCTGTTTGTGCTTTGGATGATCCTTTGCTCATCTGTGGGTCAAATTGCCAAAACCTGTTAGGAAGCCTCCGTGTATCTGGCACCATCACGATTGAAACAAGAAAAGAGCAGGCTCAGAGCCAGGCTCCGGACACGGCAAGCTGAGGAGAGATGCTGGTTTCCATGCCTGCAGACGGCCTCGGGAAAGAGGTGGAGAGTGTGTCATGCCACGCGCAGCCTCCCACAGCGAGTGCGGCCACCTGTACTGCAGACGTGGACGGTGAAAGGGAAAGCTCGCTCCCAGAAGCTGTGCAGGGAGGAGCAGGAGCGGCGCCGCTCGCTGGCGGGGCCTCCGAGAGCACGGGGTAGACCCCCAAGCGCCCAGGGGCGGGGCCTGGGGAGCCCCTCCCACGACCAGGCCGCTGCTTTGCTCCAGGACGCGGCCTGTCCCCGGAGAGGCCCTCGCTGAGTCCTGCCTGTCTCTGTTAGAGGCGTACACTGAATTTTCTGGTTTGAGGTTTGATGCTTTTTGTCTTGAATTGAGTTTCTGAAAAAACAAAACCAAAAGACCCGTTTCCTTAGTTGTTACAGCTCGACACGCCTTGCTGTGGGCAGGCATCGCAGAGCGGGGTGTCCCAGCCCTCCAGCTCGCGGGCACAGAGTCTCAGCAGGTGCTTCTCCCTGGCTCCTAGGAGAGAGGAGCCCGGTCAGTGGGCCTGGACACGGCGCCCGCAGCAGAGTCCTCCCTCCCCTGCTGCTATCCGCCTTCTCTTTGTCACGTGACGAGCAACTGAGGCAGTGAGGCAGAGCACTCGACATCCATTGGTTGCTGGTTTTGTGTTTTTTTCAGAGAGGTACAATCTTGGTTATTCTGACAACAGAACAGTGCTGGGGAGCAAATAAGCTCAGAGAGGTGAGGATCCCCACGTGCTCTCTGGTTATTCCAAATGGCCACAGACCTTCCACAGGACCACGAAGAAGCCCTCCGTTGATCATGTAACTCTCCACTCCCGACCAGGGCCTATCAAGAAGCAAGCACCAGGGAGCCTGTGAGGTGGTAGTATTCTGGTCTTTACTGCTCTTTTCCTGCCTAAGCTCTAAGAAGTGTCTGGCACAAAACAGAGAAACAAAAGCTGAAAGTAAGCCACCTTCAATAAAAGCACTGCAACATGCACAAAGCATACACAACACACTCAAAATTAAAACAAACATGCAACTTAGATTTCCTTTTACATATTTGCTGCCATTCTTTTTTAAAATTGAATTCTTTATTAGTACATTTTGTATACACATAATGATCACACTCAACATTGAGAATTTGTACCAGTATATGCCATGATTTAATTCTCATTTTTTTCCCATTCCCCTACCCACCCTATGCTCCCCATCCATTATATACATATGTCTTGTTTCCTTTTTTAGCATCACATTTTTCTTTCTGCTTATTACTTACCCCTTCCTTATTCCTTTTGAACATTTTCTATTTTACAATACCTTTCGTACATTCTAGAACTCATTTACATCTTCAGATTCTCATAGCAGAGAAAACATACAGTACTTACATATCTGCCAGAGTTGGACTTATGATCAGAAGGGTGGATAATGAGCAGGAGGACCCAGGCGATTAGAGATCTAGAACCTTTAAGGCATTTTCTCTTTTTGCTAAGACGTGGCTGCCGCCAGAGCAGGAAGTTCCTTCTGTGTCTCAGCACAGTGGCCTGGGCTGGCTGGTCCCTGTGCCTGGGGGCGCAGCGGGCGGGGCACAGCAGGAGGGGCGTCAGTCACCCAGAGCCAGGAGCTGTCAGGGCTCAGTGGTGCCCAGGAGCCTTGCCTTTTTTTTTTTTAATTTCTTCTGCCATGAGCTACATCCCTAGTCCCATAAATAAATTTCTTTTCTTTTTTTTTTGAGACTCAGTCTCGCTTTGTAGTTTAGGCTGGCCCTGAGCTCACTATGGTGCCCAGGCAAGCCGCCGCGAACTCAGCAATCCTCCTGTCCCTGGCTCCTGAGTGCTGGGATGACAGGTGTGAGCCACCATGTCTGGCATTGTGGTATGCGGTGTTGATTGTTGGTGGGCGTGTCTCCACGCCCAGCATAATATGTGGTTACCGGGGATCGAACTCAGGTCCTTGCGCTTGTGAGGCAGGTGCCGGAACCAGTGAGCTAACCCTCCGGCCCTAAATTTCTTTTTTAAATGTTGAGACCAAGTCCGCCACGCTCTGTCTCTCTGCAGCTCCGGGGCGGATCTCCGGGCTTCTCTTGCACCCAGGTGGCTGCAGCTGAGGAAGATGCTAAAGTGTGGCCTGGTTAAGTGGACTCTGCTCACACTCATGTCACTTTATGCGCTTTTTCTTGCCAGACCAAAATACTTAGAAAACTTCTTGTATTGATTCTTTAATTTGATATGTTCCAATTCAGAATATTGAAACAAAAAGCAAAACAAGGGGGTGCTGGGGTGAGAATGGTTTCTCCGAGGGGAGGCTGGCTTCCCCGCCACTTCCCATGTGAGGAGCCTGTCTTGGGACACTTCCTGGGAAGTTTGGAACAACCACGCTCGGGGCTGTGCGGGCCACGCGGACGTGGGAATGAGGCCGAACTGAGGGCTCCGTGCCCGCACCCCGCTGCGAGCCTGGAGCAGGGCGTCCGGGGAGCTCCAGAGTGTGGCCCGAGCACCCCTCCCGCCCCCTCGCACGGTCGCTTTCTCGGGGAGACGCTCTCCGAGAGTCTGACCCCCGCCCGCGCCGTTCCGGGGGGCTGTGCCAGTGCTGAGCGGCCGAGGGCGGGGCCGGCCTCCCTCGTGTCCGAACAGAAATGAGTCGCTGTAGCCCAGACCACACGTGTCTCTTCCTCCCTAAGATCTGAGCGGGCTCCCCGGAAACCTTCCCAGGAGGTGAGGGAGGAAAACAGAGCTGACCCCTCCCTGCCACCCGCTCCCTCCGGCTCTCAGAGAGAGGGATGACTTTGACTTGCGTCTGACAAGAAAGGGCAGCCGGTCTGGGCTTCAGCTGAAACCAGGCTTGTGTCACGGAGACCACATCCTCTACCTGGGAGAGAGACTATCTCGACTCGGATCTCCCGGGCAGGCCGCCAGCCCCCACCGCGTCCCCGTCTGTGAGGACAAGAGGGAACCTCGGGCCGCACGTGCTGTCAGAGCTTCTCTAAAGCCATCCTGCTCACTCTGGGTCGATGCTCATCGTAGGTGTACACAGCCGGCCACGTGGTGGGTGCCCGTCGGATCTCGACAAGGCGTCCTGTCCAGACGGGGCCTGAGGGTGCAGCGAGGCCTTCATCACTACAGAACACTCTTCTCAGGCCTCTTTTTACGGAGAGAAAATAAATGCTCCTGTGTGATTTAGAAACACCTTTCACAGGGATGATGGGAACAATGGAATTTTCTGGTTAAAGCGAGTGAACTCCTGCCTCCCATTTCAAGTGAACATAACACCCACCGACTGCGGGGTTAACAGGACGGTGGGTGAAGCTCCCCGCTGCGATGCCATCTCACCGCTGTACTCCAGGCTCATGTGGTCTCCTTTGTGGATCCGAGCGTGGCATGCGCTCTGTCCGTGCCCAGGCTTCCCGGGACCAGCCAGTGCCCCTGCCCGTCACTGTTTCTCCCAAAGTGTCTTTCGGGCAGCTGCAGAAGCTCACGTGTGCATTCCCAGGGGCCAAAAGAGACAGTGTATCCCGAGAGCGGTTGAGACGCCATGTTGTTGCCTCGGGAGCACCGGCGGGCAGTGATGCCCCTTAGACGGCACTGTGCCTGCTGAAGAGCACGTGCCCAAGGAAGCACAGGCTCACTCAGGGAGAAGGCCCAGGGCCTCCTTCCGAGGCCCACCCTGCAGAGCCTGTGTGACCGGCGTGCTTGTTGGAACACAGAGCTTCTGCTGAGCCCGAGGATGTGGACAGCTGCTCTGGCACTCAGGCCTGATAGCGCGGTGGGCTTGTGTGTCTGCTGGTCCCCGAGCCGGGCTGTGTCGCTAGTCCCTAAGCCAGAGGACAGAGGACAGGGTTGAGGGCCTGCAGATTTGAATCTGATTTCTCTGCTAATCTTATGCGTCCCTGCGGGAACAACTTAGCTGCTACTTTTTTTTTTTTTTTTTTTGAGACAGGGTCTCGCTTTGTAGTCCAGCTGGCCCTGAGCTCACTATGTAGCCCAAGCAAGCCTCGAACTTAGCAATCCTCCTGCCTCTAGCTGCTACTTTCAAAGGCATCCTTTGCATTTTCTCTTTCTGCCAGTTGCTATTTCCTGTAAGGAGTAGTCAGGAATCTGCTTGGAATCTTGTCCGTGCTGTTTATTAGCTGTGAAATCCTGGGTACCTTGTTTAAGCCTCACTTTCTTCATTTATAAAATGAATATCATAGTGCTTATGTCATGGAGCAATCCAGAGGGTCCTGTGATACAAAACATGTGAGCTGTGAAGAACAGCTTCCCTAACAGTACATACTTAATAAGCAATAGTATTATTATTATTATTCCTCCTAGGAAGTGTTACTAGACAGTTTGAACATAAATGAGTAGATTTTTCCCAGTATGGCCCTTAAGCCTATGGCCATACCACTCTGAACGTGCGATCTCATCCAATATGGCACGTAAGGATGAATCCAGTTCCTCTCCTGAATCTCCCTCTCTGGCTGCCCGCCCCACCTGCAGAGCACACCTGAAGCAGGGGCAGCTCTCACCTGCTCCGTCCAGACAAGTCGCAGCAGGACCTGCACTGAGCCCAGTGCAGCCCAAAGGCAGGAATGAGATGGAGCTGGCACGCTCAGAACCGCCCTTGGGCACCGCACCGGGCCCCGGCCCTGATGGTATGTGCATGTGCAGGAGGGAGTCGTGGCCAAGAGCAGGCCTGGAGGGATAGGCGTCTTCATTCAACTAGGAGAACTCTGATTAGGAAAATCTCCTCCAGACTCCAGCGCGACTCCGGTTTGTTCAGAGCGTCTCAGTGTATACAGACAGCCACACCAGCCTCCAGAATGACGGAGACAGTAGGAAGAAATCCGTCTTCCTCACTCACTGCGGCTCGAGCTGCTGTTCAACATCAGGACAAAAAGTTTCAAGTGGTTGTGAATGTGCACACCTGTGGTCTTCAGGAGGTGCACACCTGTGGTCTTCAGGACGTGCACACCTGTGGTCTTCAGGACGCTCACACCTGGGGTCCCACCGTGCAGAAAGGCTGAGACTGGAGCTTGCACATTTGAGTGCCCCTGGGCAACTTAGCCACTTAGCCAGACCCTGTCTCAGAATAAGAAAAGTTTTTAGAAAGGGCTGGGGATATAGCTCAGTGAAAGCCCTGGGTTCAATCCCTAGTGCCATGAAAAATAAAAGAGAAAGGAAAAAAAGGAAAGGAAGGAAGAAGAAAAGAGAGAAAAAATAAAGGAAAAGAAAGCAAAGCAAAGCTTTCGGTTTCAGACTGCACTGAGGCCCGCAAGCTTGTCCTGCAGGCTGAGGCACAGCGGGCTGCCTCTCTCTCTCCAACCGTAACCGCTCGGTGGCCTCAGGAGATCTTGTACCCTCTTCCTCTCACCCTCGGAGTGTGGACGCGGCCTCTGGCCTCACAGTGGGTGGTGGAGAGAAGGCATCCTCTCTCAAGGCCAGGAGACAAGAGAGAAGAGTCAAAGTGGGGACAGTGGCCCCCACGCCCCTGGCAAGGGCACGTCCCTCTGCTTGTGTACAGAGCCATCAGACACACTCAGCGGCCGACTCCCCCTCTGCCCGGAAGATGCCTGGACACGGGGAGGGAGACGGACGGCCCCCCCAGAACCCTGCACCTGTACACTGGACCACGAGGGGAACGTTCTCCCTGTGGAGGCGCAGAGAGCAGTCAGACGGCTGTGGCACCAGCCGCGATCCGAAAACCCTTGGCCACGGTGGGGATTGCAGGCAGGGCGCAGAGAACGCACCAGCCACGCTAGGACAGGGCTCGCGGAGAAGGGCCTGAGGAAGGGGGTTTTCCAGACTCAGAGAGCTGGTTGCCCTGTGTCTATGAGCGAGGTCCAGCGACTCCAAGTTGTTGCCCACTGGCTCCTTGGTGCCCCGTGGCCTGCCCTGCAATGCCCTGTGGCAGGAGTCCCTGGTCTTCCGTGGGTATCCGCCCTGCCGGGGACGCCCGGGATCCAGGGTGAGTGGCAGGAGGGACCCACTTCACCCCCCTGTTCTCTGCCTCAGGAAACCCTGGGCTTGGAGGGAGGAGCTCAGCCCCGGCGGTGACCTGTCGGCCTGGTCCTCGCCCCCATCTGCAGCCCCGCGGGTAGCGAACCTGGAGAGGACACAGGGCTCTTCTCTGAGGTGAGGCAAGTCTTGCTGCATTCCTCAGGCTAGTCTCAAACTCGTGATCCTCCTGTATCAGCCTCCAGAGTGTTAGGGTTATGTGCCTGTGATTAACCCAACCAAGAAAATGTGTCTTTGCTTTCACTGATCTCTAACTCAACCTTAGTATTTCCTTTGTTCTTGAGGTAGGTGTAGACTATCGTCATGTAAGCAGAGCCTTTGACTGTTTACTGGCACAGCTAAGGTGTTTTGTAGTGTAAGTTAGGAATTGCCAATATCCTGGGATGGTGTTTACTCTTGTCCTATCTTCAAAACTACAGTTGTTAGACTTTCTGGGACACTGTTAAAACGTGGGTAGAACCATGCAGAAGTAAACATGCTAGATAGCACAGGAAGTCAATATCAGGGGAACATTTATTAATATCACTGTGTAATTTTGTGAGTTCACTTGTATGTGCAAATATGTACAAATATTCTGAAGTGGGATTGGTAGTCTTTCCCAGAGAACTGAGGGCATTCTGGCACATGGGCACAGGTACACACACACACACACACACACACACACACACACACAGAGGCACACACATACCCCTCGTACTCAGGAGATAGAGCAAAGAAGAATGGCAGGGACCTTCACGATGTATCCACTCTGAAGACAAGTAAAAGGCACAGTAAGTAGTGCTGTCTGGGGCGAGCGTCTTACCCATGTCCTCATTTCACAGACATGAATCCTGGCCTCAGAGGTCTGGGAAATGTCGATTCTGGTTTCCAAAGCTCTCAGACTAGAGCAGGTTGCAGTAGCACCAGGAAGCCAGAGGCGGTTATCAGGAGCCGGCGAGGCTCCCTTCGGCGGTCTGCGGACCACGGAGCCTCACGGATGAGTTACACTCGTCTGCAGGCAGCTGGCAGCATAGCACCAGTGCCACTTCCGCCTGAGAGTCCTCCTCGCCCAGGGCCCTGGCCAGGCACGGCAGGCTCCTGGAGGCTTTCAGGGGCTGAGCTTACAGCCTGGGTCCCTACTGGAGAGTTCTGGAAGTCCGCCAGGGCCCTGCCAGCTCAGCACTCTAAGATACGTGGCATGGGTCCAGCAAGCGTGGGCGGTGGGTGAGGCAGGCAGGATGCACAGTGGCATGGAGTTTTCCTTTCAGGAGAGGGGACTTTCTCCTCCTGGGGCACTGAGGCCTGTACCCTGAGTCCTGCCCCTCCACTGGGTTGGAGCACCCCCATCCTGTGGCCAGGCAGGGCCCATGTCACTCTCGCCGGAGGGCCCTGCCAGCGCCACCCTCAGGGGGACAGGGGTGATGGGACCTCGAGGGACCGGGCTTCTGGCGGGCGCTGCGCTGCGGCCGGTGCAGGCCGATGCTTTCCCTCGTACGACTCACCTCCTCTTTCTTCCTGGGGATTCTTGTTATTATGCCCTTGATTCAACGGGACATGTTGGAAGCCTAGGAGTTTTAAAACGGCCTTGAAGGCCGACCTCTGTGCCATTTGTTGCTGGGCCCCATCTCTTGGATTCCTGAAGGATAGGGCTGGGGAGCAGGCCCGGACTCCCGGTCTTCTACCGAGTGCCCCGGAACCTCCTGTTTCATTTCAGCCGGCCTGTGTGCCCCTCGGGGCCTGCCGCACACGGCTTTCCCAAAAGTGCTCTTCCACGGACGCGAAGACGCCCTCCGATCTCCCGGGACGCCAGCCCCTCTCCCCAGTCTCCAGGACCCCGCCCCCTGCAGGCGACCAGCAGGGACGGTTCGGAGGCCTGGCGCCGCGTGGCTGCGAGCCTCTGGGGCTGCTCTCAGCGCCGGCTCCGTGGCCAACGTCTGGGGGCCGTCAGCAGACACTGGGAAGGGCAGGACAGAGGCCCACCGGAAGGGCAGAGCTGCCTGGGCAGGGACACGCGCGGTTCTCGCAGGCCGCGGTGCCTGTCAGCAGTTCTCGCCCGAAGTCCGGATGTGTGCGCAGAGCACAGTGGCTGGGGGCGCGCGGCAGCCGGGGGCGTGTGAGCAGCGCGGACAGAGACAGGCTCTGGTGCAGCTGTGGCGGGAGACGAGGGTGCCGAGGCCCAGGCCGGGAGGTGCTGCCCCAGAGCAGCCCTCGAGGAGGGCCCGGCCCGGCCCCCGGGACTGCAGGGCAGCAGTGCGCGGAGGCCAGCACCCTGCAGTTCAAGTCACCAAGGGCAGAGGAGGCACCGTGGGAGCAGCGTGCCCTTTAGGGTTGGCCTGGGGAGCCTCGGGCAGCGTCCTGCGGCCCTGGCTCGGTGCGGGCGGCTCCGAGAGCCGGGACGAGGCTCGGGGGGAGAGTCCCGCCGGCCTTGCTGCGCGGCGCCCTGGCTCGCGCGAGGCCCCCAGCTCCCGTCGCCGGTCTCTCGGATGCGGCCTGGGAGAGGCTCCGTGGCAGGCTGCGGCCAAAGCCCCCGTGCTGCTGCGATGGCGACTCCTCCGCCCAGGAGCCCGCGCGGCTCTGCTCCCCACGTGCGTCCTCTTCCTCTTCTGTTGTGTGCGCGTGTGCGCGTGTGTGTGATCACAAATTCACACCGCCGGCGCCCGGGTCTGAGAACCTCCCGAGAACCGCCCGTTCTGGACAGACAGTTCCCGAATGGGTCCCTGCCCCTCCACCGCCTGCTCCCAGGGCCCCACCCACAGACTCAGCTGCGCAGCCTGGAGGACAGCCTGTCCTCTGCTCCCGGCCGGAAACATTCAGGACGTCCTCCTGCTGAGGGCTGTCCCTGGCCCCAGCACCGCCCCCGTAAGAACACGACACGGACCGATGGATTATTGTTCTCTGAACAGATCAAGTTCTTGTAGATAAAGATCAAGTTCTTGTAGATAAAATACCCAGTAATCCATCAATTGGTACTTTGCTAAATTCATCGGCTAATGCCCGGGCTTGGCAGGCACATGCCTCGTCTCCTCTTAAAGTAAGTCAAATTGTACCTGTTTAGCAAATGATAGTTTAACGCCAGCCATGGCAGCTCACGCCTGTAATCCGAGCACTGGGGAGGCAGAGGCAGGAGGACTGCTGTGAGTTCGAGGCTGTCCTGGGATACATAGCTCACAGCCAGCCTGAACTACAAAGGACCCTATCTCATAAAACTAGAAGAAAAAGAAAAGAAAAAACAAGGGACAGCATAAGACATGGGAGGTGCTCTCTGTGTGCAGTGTTTGTTGTTGCTGCTGATGTTTGTTTTGAAGGAGTTAAAGAAGATGTGAAATACTGAGTTGTCACAAGTGGTGTGAATGGCTGGAAAAGACTTTCAGTGATTTTTGAAGGAGATCAGTTTCCGATTTAAAGGAAGATGAATGTTAGGCTGAGTCGTGTGCTGTGACAAAGGGACGGGGAACAGAGAGTACCTCACGGTCAGTTCTCGGCAGCAGAGGCCGGCAGTGCCCGCTGTGCCTTCTGCTCGCCGTGTGGCACCTCTGCCGCGGTGCAGTGCAGCAGGAGGCTCTCCGGCCGGCACTGAGCAGACGCTGCCCAGACGCCCGCACCGCGCGCGGTTCTCAGAAGCGTCCAGACCAGCGAGACGCTGAACATCACAGACGCCTCGCTTCAGACTCGCCTCAGTTACTTTTGCCCACGTCTTTACTGATGCACTTTGACATTTGCTAGCAGATTCCATGCTGAAAAGGATACGCACGACTCTGCCCTTTTCTAGGTCGATGATGTTGTAAACCGGTTTCCTCCGTCCTCACCTGCACAGTGAGCTGGGCCATGAGTCACTCCCACGAGCAAAGGCTCACACTTCCTCAAGCGCCGTGCGCATGCTCAGGGCGCCCTCCGCCATTGGGTGAATCCCGCCGGAAGCTGCGGCCCAGGTCCCCGCTCCCACCAGCGGAGCGAACAGCGGGAAGCCAGAGCTGGCGGGAGGGCACACGGTCTCTCGGGCTTTGGTCCTGGACTTCCCTCCTCCAGAAAGGGAGCCGGATGAGTTTCACCGTTCAGACATGCCTGTGGACCGAGCCTGCAGTCGTGCTGTTGGGGCAGCTTCCAGAACGGCACCGGCCAGCCAAACCTAACCCCGCTTTGCTTGCTCCCCTCTCCTTCCGGAGTCAGCACCCAGGATGTTCTGGCCTCCGGTAAAGCTGGCTGAGCTGTGCCCAGAACCGTGGGGGAGCTCATTCAAGAAGGTGCCCGTGAGCGAGCAGCCGGACAGCCTGGCTTTCAGAGCGAGTGCGAGCTGGCGGAAGAGGTAAGGGGAAGAGCAGGAACAGAAGCACATGCTGCCCCTGGGACGTGCAGCCTGGGTGGCCCTGAAAGCATTGATTGTCTCCCTTGAATCCCCGTTCCCTGTGCGGTCTGAGGGCGCTCGGGCCTGTAGGACCCGGGGTGGCATCGTGACGGTGAGGCCACGAGGAGCGTCAGTGGTGGGCTGTGCCCCTGCAGGTGCGGCTGTGGCCGAGTCTGAGCTCCTCCCCCGGGCTACCTGCTGTTAGAAGGACCTCACCTCGGCTTCGTCTGTGGGGGACAGGCCGGCCCCTGGCCCCAAGAGAAAGCAGGTGCTGCACTACCTGCCCAGAGAGTGCTCGCCATCCTAGCGTGGTGGCCCTGTGCCCCCGGGCTAAGCTGGTGCTCAGTGGCTCCCTCTTCCTGGAAGGGGCAGGCCCGATGTCTCTGCTTCCAGGAGGGAGCCTGTTGGGCCCTGACTCCCTTGGCCTCTTGGGTATCCTGTCCCCTTTGCTGCCTGCCCTTCCTCTCCAGCAGGAGCACCCTGCTAAAGCACATCCCACTATGCAGCCTTCGGAGGTTGGGAGCTGCCCTGATCCGAGGACTCCCAGAGGCTGCCCAAGACTCCTCCCCTGTTCTGGGTGCTCAGCTCTGACCTGGGCTCGCCAGCTCTCCTTGGCTGTGACAAAATACGCAAGACAAGCAGCTTACAGGGTGGAAGAGTTTACTTTGGGTTCATTACACAGTAAGCACGCACAGCTGATCAAGGAGTACTGCGGTCCACAGAGCCCACGCCTCCCCCATCCCCTCCGTGCCCAGGGCTGCAGCTGACACGAGGGCCTCACTGACGTGAGGCTCCGCCCTCTCTCCTCTGACTGCAGTGAAGGTGTCTGTCAGGGCTTTCACAGGGGCAGGCGGTTGACTTATTTTAATGTTGCTGAGGCTGGTTTACTTGCTCTACAGCGACAGTCTTGACGGTCTGCACCTTTGTGGCTACCCCGAAGAGCAGCACCGCGATGAATGCATAAAGGCGACCAAAGATGACTCTCAGGTAGTTCACTGCTCCTTGGCTCTGCGTGATGTTCCGCACGCTGCTCGGAGGCGGCCCGCTGTCCACGCTGCCGCCGGCACCCCTTTGCCTGCACTCTGGAGGACCCCACCCTATATGGCAGTGACACTGCTTCTTGTTGTTACAGAGGCCCTTAAAGTTGCACTTGCTCGGTGTGCAGTCATAGTCAAGTTCCTCCATGGTGGTGTTGCAGCTATGGGCGCGGCACATTTTTCTGGGGGCACAGGGGGTCCCGTCTCTCACGTAGCCAGGGTCAAGACCGTGCGCGCCACGGTGCTGGTCGACTCCAAAGCACCAGGAGTCTTCAAACTTGGACTGGTGGAACGAGACGTGTTCGTCCAGCCGGGGCAGGTGGGTGACGTTGCTGCACTGCAGCCTTCCACAGTGGATGTCCCTTTCAGCACATGCTTGGAAAGTCAGCTTTTGAGGTTCCCTAGAACAAAATCCAAATCGGTTGGCTTTTAAATTTATTTTATAGCAGACGTCATCACCCTTCTGCGCGTTTCTGCCAAAAATTTCTCTGCAGTGCATGGTGCGGTCAGTACAGTTTCCATTGTAGCAGTAGCCTTCTTCAGAGCACGGGGATCCGTTCTGCAGGTACAGGTCGTTGGGACAGGTGAACGCATTTCCTTGGCAGTACTCCGGCAGGTCGCACACGTTCACGATGGCTCTGCAGAGTGTGCCCTCGGGGGCGTAGGTGCAGTTGGCACAGCATGCTTGTCCGTCACAGACGCTCCCGGCCGTAAAGGCACAAGAACTCTGACAACAGGGGTTGGAATAGCACTGCTTGAAGCTTCCACAGTCGCAACTCTCTTGTCCTTCAACGATTCTGTTGCCACAGAAATGCTTTGTGAGCGACGGATCGGAGTGCGTGTAGTTGAGGAGATAATGGCACTCGACCGAGGCCCTCCCGGCTGCCTCTGCCAGATCCGCGTAGGAGCAGTTGCTGAATGCATCTGTGAGTATAGCGAACTTGGTCATCACGCAAGTGGCTCTTCTCTGACACTTGCAGTGGGGTCCGTCGTAGTGAAGCCCGAAGGCTCTCCCGACCTGCTGGGCTCCAATCACAGCTAACTGGAAGGTATGTCCTTTCGACAGGTTGATGTAGATCAGACCTTGGTCAGAGCACGTGGTGTACATGTCCGGAGCGTGCTGCAGCTCATCAGGTCCCGACTTAAGTAGTAACAAGGTTACGGAGGTTCTGGTGGTTGGATAGATAGTTCTTTGGAAGTACTGGAAAATAGCACCACCCGGCCTGGAAAAGTCTGTCATAGCCACTGGGTCCTGCTGGTCATATACTATTAAACTAACCACAGGGAATATCATAGCTGCATTTTGAAGTATTGAATTAATGGAACCACCCAGTTTCTTCATATATTTCAAAGTCCTGTCCTGGCCTCCCAGATACCTATATGCCTCGTGGGAACATATTATACTGCATGTCACCGTGGCGGGATGGTACAGATACACCTTGGTAGGGACCCTGGGGACTGCGGCGATGCTGGCCCCGTCGGACTGAGAGTCCTCCCTCTCTCCAGGTCTGTGCCTGGGCTCTGTCGCGTGGGTGTCCAGCACTATCCGAGACACAGTGTGCTCAAAAGTGAG
Organism: Thryonomys swinderianus; assembly: GCA_004025085.1. Taxonomy (NCBI): domain Eukaryota; kingdom Metazoa; phylum Chordata; class Mammalia; order Rodentia; family Thryonomyidae; genus Thryonomys; species Thryonomys swinderianus. The sequence continues at coordinate 50,162 of PVIC010005328.1, forward strand.
GGAATTGTTGAGGGGCTTGATCTCATAGGTCAAGTCACCCAGCTTTATGATCCCTTCCAGGCCTCCGTAGCACGCGTCGATGGTGACCATCGAGTCAGGGGCGTCCTGCACGTAGCCGATGTAGTCACAGTCCAGGGGGATGTAGGGGTACTCCACCTGCAGGGCGCCTTGGTCGTTCTGCGTCATCACTGGCAGGCGCCCAGGCAGGAGCCGAGTTTTTCTCCTCAGGTGGATGATGCGCCTCTGGCCCCCGAAGCGCAGGCTGTAGGAGAGCGAGCCGCGCGGCTGGGGGCCTCGGCCGGCGTGCGCGTGCTTCCTGGGAACCACCACCTCAGCAGAGGCGTAGTGCCACGAGGGGCGGTCCGGGGAGCCCCGGGCCACACCCAGGAGCGCCCATAGCCCCAACAGCAGAAGCCGGGCCCGCAGGGGCACGTCTGTCTCTGCCAACCTCATGCCCCGTCCCGCGGGTCTCATCCGTGAAGAGAGGGTGTCGGGGTCCCCTCGGGGCAGCCAGGTCTGAGGCTGCCCCTGCGGCCGCTTCACCCTGAGCGGACAAGCACCGAGGGCAGAGCACCTGCCCAGACCCCCAGCACGGCCCTTTGTGGTCGCCTTGACCCCTGGAGGAATGAGGTCACAGTCAGGGGCATGGCAGGAGGGGCCTGGACGGCCTCTGCCCCGGGCTGCCACAGGCAGGGCGGCCCGGGCATGCTTCCTGGGAGGGGGAAGGCAGGGGGCCGAGGTGGGGTTGCCTGCACAACACACGCCCCTTCTTTGTTTCTAGCTCCGGGCTCCAAGAAACCCGGCGGCTGTGCCTCTGACACCCTGTGCATTGTGCCGCTCATCACCACGGCGCCTGCGAGACCACTGACAGGACACGAGGCGCGGGGCACACTGTGGACACAAATCCCTCAATGCTGGTGCCAACTCTCCCCACAACGGAAAGACCGGAGGGCATGACAGCCCCAGGACAGCTAGCGTGGGCTCTGAAACGGCAGCACGCCCCCAAGATGGAGGAAAAAGCCGGGCAGCCTCCTGCGGGGGACAGAGCTTGGCCAGAGTGGCAGAGGGCAGGGAGACACACGGGGACATCGCTGCCCTCTTCAAGCTGTCCCTCAGGGGATGTGCGTCCCCAGGAGGATGTGACAGGTGCCAGGGAGAGCACAGGGCGCGGGCAGGTTGCCTGGCAGGGGATGTCCTGGGCTGGACAGAGACGGAGGAGGGTGCGAGGGCGGGGACAGCTGGACCTGGACATCGTCAGCCGCACAGCACGACTGCTCTGGCGTCCAAATGGGAGCACGGCTCCTGCTTGGCCACGGACAGAGCTCGGCCAGGAGGGCACGCTTTGGAGTCTGCCCTGGCTGCCATAGTCCCTCTGAGGAGGAAGCTGAGGCCTGGTAAGGAGCCCACACCTCGGGGAAGCTGGGGCGCTGAGGTGCCAGCTGGCTGCCTCCGGGCTGGGGAACAGGCGCTGTGGCAGAGACCCCCCAGCCCCAAGGTGGGCTCAGCTGGGCACAGCTGCCAGCCAGCCGCAGAGCAGACTGTCCAGTGGACCCCCAGAGCGGGGCAGCTGTGCACGCAGTAGCCCCTTGAGGCATGGGCGGGGCGCCCCACGCCCTGAGCTGTGCACACGCCTGCCCTCCCGGGAGCGCAGCGAGGGCGCAACCACCCAGGACGCTCCTCCCGTCCCGTGAGAGGCCCCGGGACCGTCCCTGACTCGCCCTGGCGCACACTCCAGGGCGGGGAGGCCCAGAGACGGAAGCCGGCGTCACCGGGAAGGCTCCGCCTGGGGACCGGCTGCTTCGGTCGCTCTCGCAGGCGGTGGCCTCACGCTGGGTCCGCGAGGCAGGGTGGGGAGAGGTGCCCGTGCTGGGTGCCGCGGGGAAAGCCCAGCAGACAGGTGCCCGGTGCAGGCCGAGGAGGGGAGGGCGGGGCGAGCCAGGAGGCGCCGTGTTACAGGAGGTGAGCAAAGGGGAGCTTCACAGGAGGAGGAGGGGCGACCTCTGTGCCCATGGTTTCCTGTAACGCCCCTCCGTGGACGCCCAGCCTCTGTCTCGCAGGCTGCGCTGTCTATGCGTGCTGCCGCTCTAGTCACGACCTTTTCACGGGCACACACCTCTCCCCGCCTCCTGACAGCCGCTGAGCTGTGGCCGACGAAGCTGTGCAGGGCCTTCTGAGGAGCCGCGGCCTGCGTCCCTGCCCCTCAGCGCTGGGCGCGCAGCTCCCGATGTAGAGTGCTGAGCGCTGGGTAGACAGCGATGCCACGTCCTCAGCCCTGTGGTCCCCAGCGGGTGGCCTACAGCTGTGATTATCTGGGTTCCTAGGGCCAGGGCTGTAGCCCGGCGGTCCTGCCGCCTGCCTGATTTTCTGAGTTCTTTTTCTTAATCTGCAGGTGCACTCGCACTTAGCACAACACCGGCAGCCCAGGAATGGCAGCTCCTTGCGAGGCCAGGCTTCGTGCCAGCTTCCTGTACAGCCACCGGGAGACGGTGGCCTTGGCTGTGTGCTGCCCTGACTGAAAGTATTGTAGACAGGCAAGTTAATTGGATATATTTTGTAGGTGGCTGGACAGGGCCAGTCTGCAAGGAACCAATATGGAGGGCACTCTGGACACATTCACTGAAAGGCAGCTTAGCAAAAGGGCAGAGAAACTGCCCCAGCCATGTAGGATAAGCAGCAGTGATTGATAGTGTAAGTATCTGTCGCCTGGGGGTGGACCATGGTGTTACCCACTGTCCCTGACTGAAAATCCTTGCGCCCCTTTATGTGGATCCCTTTGGATCCACATTTAAGCAGTATTACCTAAGTAGTCTTATTCACTGACCATGGCTTTAGCTCATTGGACCGATATTGCCTGAGTGACTGAACTTAGAATCTCACGAGTTGGCCACAGTTTTGTCCGCCTTGAACCCGCCTCACCTCACGGCTGTGTCCCACGAAAAGACCCTTGAGAAGCAGGGTGGGGCAACTCCACCTACTTCCGGGTCCCCGCCACCCCTCTTAGGCAGCGGCTCCCTTTCTCTGTGAAAGAGAAAGACTTTCTCCCAGTCTTAACCTCCGTCGATCCTAGAATCCATTCTTTGACTTTAGAGAACACAGACTCGTGTTTCAGGTATCTGGCCGGGGAGCAGCCGCTTCTCTCCTCCGCAGCGGAAGGCTCAGGGTCCGGGCAGCACCAGGCTCCTCTGCGCGCCCCCCTGGCACTCAGCAATCCATGAGCACACTCAGCGCCTGTGGACCCTCCACCACGGTGTGTGACCTCTGGGGACGTGGTCGTGCCACGGGACCTGGGCAGGGCTCACCCTCTGCTGCCTGTCCTTATTTTCCACAAAGCTCGCTCAACCTGGCCCTGGCGCTCATCTCGGGGCTGTGCTCAGCCACCCCCAGGGGCCCCCCTGTGCCCGGTCCTGTGAGTGTCCCCGCACCCGCACCTCTGCTCGGTGCCCCGAGGACCCAGCCCGGCTCCGAGCTCTTCGCAGGTCTTCCCGATGTGCCCGGGCATCTGCTTCCTCCTGAGCCCGCAGCCCTGCCTGCTCCGATGGTCTCCAGCAGCCACGCCTCTCCTGCTGGCCACGGGAGATGTGGCCAAGTCCCATCCTGCCGCGCATGTGCGGTTGCTAGCTCATCACAGCTGCGTTCAGGGCGGCTCTGGTGCAAGCTTGGAGGAGTGCTCCCCGAGGAGTGCTCGCGAGCGTCGCTCTGTCCTCTGCGTGAATCACGGCACGGCCCCGCTGCGCACAGCCCTCTTTTCCACTTGAGAACACAGGGGCACAGATGTGGGGTCGCAGCCACCCTGCGAGAGTGGGCTGAGCTTGGAGCGTGGCCGCGGGTCCTCAGCCCTGTGCTCAGCTGCACAGGGAGCTGCCGGGACACGGGGCCTGTGGGAGGGGCCTGGTCACGGTGCTCCCTCCCTCGCTGGGCCTCTAATGACGGTGGCTCCGCTGGGCAGACGAGCTCCAGACAGACGGGACGAGGCCCGCGAGGGGCTCAGTGCACAAGACCAGAGCCCGTACCTGCGGCTGGAGGCGCCTGTGTCCTAGGCCAGCCCGCCGGGGAGAGACGGAGTGAGCTGACCAGGCCCACAGGCCCCCAAGACGAGGCTGCAGCTGTGTCGCCTGGTCCCGTGAAGTCCAGGCGGACGTCGCCACGCGGTGGTCACAGGGCTTCCCGACCGGCCATCCTGAAAGGCCCTGCTCGCCCACGCCCTGCTCACGGCCCTGCAGCCCCTTCGGCTCGGAGTCAGCGAAGCGCGGCTCCTGCCCTCTGGGCGGCTGGTGGCAGCTCCCACCGTGTCGCGCTGCCTGTGCTTTCGCTCTGGGAAGCCCTGTTTGGGAAGGGGGCTGGGCACCCAGCTTCAGGTCCCCCCACCTCTCAAGGTCCTCTCCAGGTATAAGTTTTTCCCACCTGTAATCTCCTTTGTTCCTGACAATTCATTTTTGGACTGTGCAGCAAACTCAGCGCGTCCAACCCCAAGCAGGCTGGAAGTTACACGTGTCCCCTGTGGCACTGGTGGGCAGAGAGCCTGGGAAGCATGCCTGGGCTGGCAGCTCCTGCCCTCCCCGCAGGGGCCCTGTCTGCTTTGGCTGCGTGGAGAGTCACAGGTATTTACAGCGACTTCTGTCCTGTCGCTCTGCACAGTCTGACAGTCTGAGGCTGCTTCCTCGGGGTCCTGGGGACCTGGGGGCTCTAGGTCTGAGGTGAGTTTCCACCCCAAGGGCTCTCAGGCCACCCAAGCTGATGTTCAGTTGCTGTGGGCAAAGACTCAGTTTGGTCACAGTGGGGCTTCTAGGGGCCAGAGCCCCTGCTCCATCTGCTGAGTGCTGTGCCCGGAGCCACACCCTGCCCACCCCTGGTGCCTGTGAGCCCTCTGGCAGCGGCGATGCTAGTGGCACTTCTGCAGGGCACCACTTTGCCTTTTGACTCCAATTCTCTGGGTGTTTGTTGGAACAGCCTCACCGCGCAGGTGAATCCAGGTCGGCTCGCACAGTGGGCACACGGGCCTCCGACAGGCTGCCCTCTCCGGCCACACCCGGTGTGCACAGGCTGGGCTGGGGATGCCAACCTCCGAGGTCACCGTGGCGCTGCGTGTTTGTGAACACGGGTGTGAGCTGTGTGTGGACTGATTTCTCACCTGCTCTGCCCCTGGCTAAGGACAGCAGTGTAGGGGGGGGGCAGGCAGGAGGCTGAGGCAGGAGTGTTCAGGACCGGCAGGAGAGCAGAAGCAGGACCTCTGCCTTTCCTCTGAGCATCTGAACTCAGCTTCTGACGGGCTCTGGAGGGCGTGCGGCCAGGGGAAGGCCGGTTCCTGTGGAGCTGCCCCTTCGGAGCAGGGCCTGATGCACGGAAGGCGGCTGAGCTGCCTGCCGAGGAGAAGCCAGGCATCGGAGGGGCTGCGGGGCTGGGCAGGAGGGAGGCCACAGTCATGGCGCTGCTGCACCGGGCGCCAGCGGGGCACTTCCCTGCTGCAGAGGCCGAGGGCTGTGGGGTCACACTTGCCAGCTCCTCCCCGGGCAGAGGGCTCCCTGCCAGGCTGAGGGGAAGCCTGGGGAGCGCTGCCCGCCCCTCTGTCTCCCTCTCTCCTGGGGCTTCCGTCTCTGTCTCCGTTTCTCGATCTTTCTCGGCCTCTGTCTGTGTCTTTCCCGTCTCTCTGCCCCTCCCTCGCTCTCTGCCAGGACAGGTCTGTACGCCGCTGCTGTCCCTGCTGACGCCTGGGCGGGGATGTGCGGGACTTCGTGCTCACCACGCACTTGATCGCGATGGGTGCGCGGAAGGCGACCCGGGAGGAGGGCTCAGAGTCCACCTCCGTGGCCTGTGTGTGCAGGACTCCTGTCCCCAGGGGCACATGTCCGAGCTGGGGCTCCCAGCCGCCAGAGAGGGCCGGACCGGCCACCTGTGGTGGAGCCGCCAGGCTGTGCAGGCCCCGCGGCGGCCCTGGAGCCTGAGCCCCAGGACAGTGGTTCCGTGGGGACTGGCGCCCTGGCCGCGTCTCTGGGAAAGACCTTCCTAGAGGAACCTGCTGCTCTGCCGGGTCAGACGGGGTCCTGGTACACGGAGAAATGCCTGAGAGAACGGCTCCCGGGAAGGACAGTTTTATTTGTCTCAGAAGAGCTTCACGCGTGGTCACTTGGCCCCATGGACAGTGCGGCAGGAGAAAGTGGGCGAGGAACTTACGCCACAGTAGCCAGGAAGTGAGAGAGAGCAGACAGCAAGGGGCGGGTGACAGGGCCTCTTTAAGACCGCGCCCCTGGTGACCTCACTTCCTCCCATTGGGCTCCGCTCCTGAAGTTTCCATCGCCTCCAGCCAGCACCACAATCTGGTGAGCAATCCTCAGCACACAAGCTCTGGGGGACAGTTTAGATCTGCATTGTAGGAAGGTCCCATTCCAATATATGTCACTTTTGTGAGGTCAGTGGTTGCTTGGAAGGTAACTATTTTCCAGAACTCTGGCTTTGTGACTGCGACACACCTTCCTGAGCACAGTTCTAGACGGGCCTCGGTGAGACCCTGCTTCTTGCCTCTGCTCACTCTTACACACTCCGCAGCCAGTTTCCCCTGTCCCAGATGAAAGAGGCCTTGCAAATGCCATTAAATTTAGAGGAGGACGCGGGCCAGCAGCATTCCGCTCCTCGCTCCGGGCCCACACGCTCTGCCGGCACTTTCCGTCTCTTTGTTCCGGCCCCTTGTGGCCCGCTCACGCTCTTTCACAAATTCTCTACTACCCGGGCATAATCCACGCTGAACTCAGAGGCCGTTATTAATCTATTTAGAGGATGCGGTTATTTAGTGTGTACTGGATCCAGCAGCTGTCAAGAGAAACAGGCAATCAGCTACGTCTTCGTCCAATTTGTTAGAACTGAAGAGAGTTCCTTTATAGATAGCAAACAGTCAGACTTCTGAAATAATCTACTCTGTCTCCTTTTAAAAAATTTTAATAAATGGATTATTTGTAAGTTCATAAATATGATACGTGCACTAGGCCTAAACATCTAGATACTTCAGACTATATTAGTAATACACAAGCATGTAGAATAAGACTAACTTGTGCAGAGTCGAGTGTTGTATAAATAGCCTAATTATTGTAGAATACGTCCGAACTGGACATGCTATGAGATCTCATTTGTACTATCAGCTCTTCCCAGAAAGGGGATTCTCCTCGGGGGTTGGGGAGCAGCTACCCCTTAGTTCTAGTTATGCCTCCCCACTTGTAGGACCACAGAGCACACCTCCCATCATCCTTTGCCTCCGACTTCGGTGTGCGTGCAGATTTGCACCCTGCGCCAGGGTGACAGTGCCTCGGCCCGTCGTGTCTCTTCACGTTGTAATAGTTCGCCTCCGTCAGGAAGAAGGGTAAATATTGACTTGCTTTTATGAAAATTTCGCTTCTATTCCTACTTTATGTTTGGGTTTTCACCAATTCGATTTGGATATAAAGCTCATCTTTTCCCTCACCTCTCTTATGTGAGTCATTTCCACTTTCTCTAAAAAGTGTCAAGTGTCTGATTTTTAAAATCAGAATATGTAAATGCAACTTATTTTTATTTACCATGTTAGGGAAAGAAGATGCATGAAAGATTAAATATATCTAAATTTTATAAACTCCTAAACCTTCTGATGCTTAGTTTCCCAGTTTTCTCAGAGCCTCTTAAGGTACTTGTTCTAAATAAGACGTTCACATATTTACATCTTGTGCTATGCACGTAAAAACCTACTTCGTCTCCTCCGGCGTCACCAGGGCGCGTGGGCAGGGCAGGTGGCAGTGCTGTCCTCAGTAGCCACCCCGTCACCCCTCAGGCTGTCTTTCAATGGCAATGTCTGTATGGACCATAATTATTGATGTGATAGGAAGCGCAAGTCTGCTCTTTTAAGTTTTATTTGTTCTTTCTTACTGCTTTTTATTTCTCCCTCTTTTTAAATGGCCTGCCTAGAGTTTACTTGGACTTACTTCAGAATCCCACTTTGATTTATCTGTAGTGCTTTATATTTTAGGGAGGCTGCATCTTTTGTGGTTTCTCTGGGTATTATATGTGATCGTATCACTCACCGCTGTCTAACTGATGCTGCGTCTCACCAGCTCGAGAGAACCATAAAGACTCCACTGCTTTTATTTCTTTTCTCCTCCGCATCGCGAGAAGGTTGACCGAACCATTTCTTCTCCATGCACTGAGAGCACATCAGATGTTCGACTTCTGCTTCATATCAGACATAATCTAGGAAGCCGGGAG
>PVIC010005329.1:0-58089 GCA_004025085.1 Thryonomys swinderianus
TCTGGCTGTAGGAAGCCTGTGTTCCCTGACAGAAGACATGTTTGGTCAACCCCCTCAGGTCACCTGTTTACACCAGAGCCCACTCCACACAGGCTGTGAGCCAGGCAGTGGCTGGCCCATGCCTCACTCATTGCGCTGTGGATTGATCACCCAGGACATCCTACTCCTCCCTCTCAGTTGCCAACCCTAACACGAAGGGCGTGGGGTCACTCTGAAGCCTGGGGGCCTCTTGAATACCCCCTCATTCGGGACCTTAAGTGGTACTCCTCAGCAGTGCCAGGTTGACGGGGTGTGATCTGGGCTTTCATGCCACATGGTGCTCCTAGCTGAGACGGAAATACTCGACAAAAAAATAGTTAAACTCTGCTTCCTCACCAGCTTAATTTTGTGTGATAGGCAAAGCCTTATCTCTGGGGTGGGTGGCACTTATCTCATTCTTCAGGGACGTGGACAAAGGCTTTGAACTCCTGCCGGAGAGGGACTTCCAAGGATGCCCTGCCAGAGATGGTGAGGCCCCAGCTGCCTGGGACAGGGCTGGCTGTGGTCAGTGAAGGGGTGGTGCCAGGCGTGGGCGGGAGGAGCTGGGAGGCCAGAGGGGCAGCCATCCCCACCCAATCACCAGAGGCCGCCGCAGCTCCCGGGGCAGGTGGGGTGCCCCTCATCAGGAGTGTGCCTCGCACTCAGGCGCGTGCACCGGCCTGTGTGCCCTGACACTGCTGGCCCAGCTGGCGGGTGCTGCCCGTTCCCACATGCTGGGGGGCCGCAGCCCTGGGCTAGAGGCCCCCGGCTCCCAGAATGGCGGCGGGTTCCAGGTGGTCAGTCTGCAGTGGCTCCCTGTCCAGGCCCCCTTCCTCACCACAGCGTGGACACTGGTGGCCGTCCTGTCCCAGTTAGGTAAGCATCCCTGATGGGCTGAGGCTTCTTTTCTCATCCGCTGGGCGAGTTGTAGCCTTGTTCACGGCCTGCTCGGGCAGTGAGGTTTTCCCGGTTCATCTCACGCTTCCTGGACGCCATAGTCTTCCAGTAGGCCCTGCTGTTCATGCACGGAAAATTGGCCCCCAAGGCCCCTGGTCACTCTGCATCCTGTCCCCATGCTCTGCAGGGGCTTGGGACATCCTCTCAGGCCCTGGCCCAGGGCTAACCAGCAGGAGAAGGAAGGCCATGCCCCGAGCCTGATGGGTTTCTAAGGGGTCACTTGGATGGAAAGGTCTTGGGCCTCCTCTGGTGGGCAGGGTCAGCACCTCAGGCCCAGAAGAGTCAGGGTCTAGGCTTCAAGCTAAGAACAAGGAAGCTGTGAGTAGGGAGGTGGCTCCTTGCTCAGGACCCCCAAGACGGGAAGACACAGGGTCCCGGGAGAGCAGCCGGCCAGGAGGACCCCGTCAGCCCAACCTGTCACCTCTGGCTATTAGAAAGGACAGGCCTCTGCAGGAGAGCCGAGTCCCATGGCAGTGGACAAGGACAGAGTACCAGTGTCTGCAAGGGGTGAAGCCTGGAGTCTCCTGCAAGTCAGTGCAAGCCCCGGTGCTGACCTCGCTTGCCCCCTGCCCGGTGGGCCTGGAGAGAAGAGCCTTGAGACCCTGGGCCTCCAGTCTGCTGTAGGACCGGGGAAGGTCAGTCATGAGCTGAAGGTTGGGTCGCATGAAGCCTGGGACGAGCCTGACGGCACTGTGATGTGTATAGAAGCCTCCCATGTTGGGGGGAGGGGCAAAGGTGGAAAGGGTCAAAGTGACGCGCCTGGGGGGACGCTGGGGCAGGGGAAGAAATCCTGGCAGAGCCTGTAGACAGGGTCATTCCACAGGACAGTCACCAAGGGGTGCGGTGGGGTCATCAAGTGGCTGAGGAGCTGCGTATATCACCCCTGCTCCTCCGCCGCTCACCTAGAGAGCGCCATGCTGAACTGGTGGGTTTCCATCTCCTGTCCCTGACACTGGTCCACCTGTGGTCGTGCTAGACACAGGGAATGTGGTTTTGGGTGTGAGAGGACACGTTACTAGGTGTGTGCTGAGCGCACCCTCTGCCATCATCTGACCCAGTACTGGGTCAGCTCAGTCCTCGAACGTGGGCACAGTGCTCTGGCCACGTGGTCCTCATGACCTACTGCCACCACCGCCAGCTCAGTTACTATTTCATGTTACCGTTGGCTGATTGTCTAGTTGTTTCCAGTATCTGTTGTAGCCAGCAGTGCTGCAAGTGCTTTCATGTATCTCAAGGGATCTGTGTGTAAATTTTTTCTTGGCTAGAGCAGTGGACTAAACTGTGTCCCTCAAAACTTGTAGACTGAGTCTTGACCTCCAAAACCTTGGAATGGAAGTTTGGAAGCCAGGATTTGGGAGCTGATTGAATGAGTCCACTGAGGTGGGTTCTGATCCACTCAGACTTGGGTTCTTTGAGAAGAGATCCCAGAGAAATAGGACCCCACAAGGACATAGGACCTGGCCTGGTCCTCCCACCAGCTGTGTGGAACATTCCTTTTGTTGGACTCTTCTACTGTCTCAAATTTCTTTCCAATACAACGAGTCACTCAGTGCTTTTGACAATTTATTACAAGTTATGCAGATATACAGAAGTAGACAGTTTTGATGACTCCAGCACTTTCTGTGGCCCCTCTGTTCCCACTGTGTGTTGGATATTTTAGGGTAAATAAGATGTCACTTGCTCCTCAGTGCCGCTTTGCCAATTTAAATGGAAAGACCTTCTTTTGCCTAATATAGGCAATGGTTTTCTCTTGCGCCTATTTTTGTCCCTGTACCTGGGTGGCTCTGCTGCCTCTGCTTCGAGGTGGAATGCAGTGAGTGCTCCTGCCTGTGCTGCCTGCCTGGGCTTTGTTTCCTCCGGCCCTGCTCTCATCGGGGCCGCCTTCCTCTGCCCGCACAGTCCCCTGCACCGCATTTGTGTGCCGGGCTGGGCATTCTGCACCCGACACATCTCGATTTCACCTCGGTGTCTGCAGGGTATTTTCGGTGGGCTAGGTTCCAGGCTGGAGGCTTTCTTGCCTCCCATCAGCTTTCAGGCATCACTGGATGCTTCTCTGAAAGCTGTGACTCCTACTTTGCTCTTTTGGGAATAAATTCCAAAAATAATTTATAAACATAGTACAATTCCAACCAGAATCCCAATAAGGCTTTTTAACAGACAGTAACCAGGTAGTCTTAAATCGGACAAAGATAAAGTACAGAGAAGGCCTATTTTAAGCGTGAGCAGGAGCGAGGCTGGGGAGACCGCCTGGCAGACCAGGAGTACTGTGCAGTCTCATACACTGGGTTTTACTGGCTTGGGAACAGGAAGTTACAATATCACAGCATCACTTCCTACAGAAAACTGGGATTCTCTTTCTTTTTTCTTTTTCTTTTTCTTTTCTTTCTTTCTTTCTTTTTTTTTTTTTTTGAGACAAGTTCTCGCTTTGTAGTTCAGGCTGGCCCTAAGTTCACTATGTAGCCCAGGCAAGCCTCAAACTCAGCAATCCTCCTTCCTCTGCCTCCTGAGTCTTGGGATGACAGGCGTGAGCCACCACGCCTGACATTGTGGTATGTGGTACTGATTGCTGGTGGGCATGAGTCACCACACCCAGCATTGTATGTGGTTACCGGGGATCAAACTCAGAACCTTGAACTTGAGAGGCAGGCGCCGGAGAACCACTGAGCTAAATCTCTGGCCCTGGATTCTCTTTTTTATATTGATTTACAGAATTTTATTTTCCTGGATATACAGTAAATCTTTTGTCAGCTTTTCGAGTTATAAAGGCCTTCTTCTAGTCAGAGTTTTACCTCCCTTCCTTCCTTCCTTCCTTCCTTCCTTCCTTCCTTCCTTCCTTCCTTCCTTCCTTCCTTCCTTCCTCCCCGCCCCCTTTTTTTTTGAGACAGGGTCTTGCCTTGTAGTTCAGGCTAGTCCTGAGCTCACTATGTAGCTCAGGCAAGCCTCGAACTCAGCAATCCTCCTGCCTCTGCCTCCTGAGTGCTGGGATGACAGACATGAGCCACCATGCCCAGCAGTGTGATATGTGGTACTGATTGCTGGTGGGTATGAGTCACCACACCTGGTATTGTGTATGTGGTAGCTGGGGATCAAATTCAGGAACTTGTGGTTGCTAGGCAGGTGCCAGAACCACTGCGCTAAATCTCTAGCCCGTTTCTTTCTTTCTTTCTTTCCTTCTTTCTTTCTTTCTTTCTTTCTTTCTTTCTTTCTTTCTTTCTTTCTTTCTTTCTTTCTTTCTTTCTTTCTCTCTCTCTCTCTTTCTTTTTTCTTTTCATTTTCACAATGTGTTTTCTCAGACTATACAAAAACCAAACTCAAAATGGATCAAATACCTAAATATAGGTCCTGAAACTCTGAAATTACTTGAAGACGACATTGTAAGGAAAACACTTTAAGACACAGAAACAAGGTACAATTTCCTAAAGAGGACTCCAAAAGCATGGGAGGGGGGTGTTGGCAAACAGAACTACATCAAACTAAAGAGCTTCTGCACAGGAAAGGGAATAATCCGTAGGGAAGGGACAGCCTGCACAGTGGCAGATAAGGTTGACCAGTTACTGATCTGACAGAGGCTATTACCCAGAATACACAGAAGGCTCGATATACCAACAGTTTACACAAGTAATCCAATTAAGAGATGGCAAGTGATCTAAATAGACACTTTTCTTTCTTTTTTTTTTTCTTTTGAGACAGGGTCTCGCTTTGTAGTTCAGGCTGGCTCTGAGCTCACCATGAAGTCCAGGCAAGCCTCGAACTCAGCAATCCTCCTGTCTCTGCCTCCCGAGTGCTGGGACCACAGGTGTGAGCCACCACGCCCGGCACTGTGGCATGTGGCATTGATTGCTGGTGGGCATGAGTCTCCACACCTAGCATTGTATGTGGTTACCGGGGATCAAACTCAGGACCTTGCGCTTGTGAGGCAGGCACCAGAACCACTGAGCTAACCCTCTGGCCCCTAAATAGACACTTTTCAAAAAAAAAAAAAAAGAAATATGATTAGCCAACATATTTTTGAAGAAATGCTGAAATTATTATTATTTTTTTTTTGAGACAGGGTCTCGCTTTGTAGTTCAGGCTGGTTCTGAGCTCACTATGTAGCCCAAGCAAGCCTCAAACTCAGCAATCCACCTGTCTCTGCCTCCCAAGTGCTGGGATTACAGGCGTGAGCCACCATGCCTGGCTGAAATTATTTTTTATCAGAGAAACGCAAACCATACCTACAATGAGCTCCCACCTCACCTGAGTAAGAATGGCTTACAGAACAACAGGGCCAGAGATGTAGCTCAGTGGTGCCATATCTGCCTGGCCAGAGCAAGGTCTGAGTTCGATCCCCAGCACCAGAAACAACAACAAAGATTCCTTTTCTGGACTACCAGGATTAAATAGAGAAAACATTTCTTCAGAGAGTTGCTGTTGTAACCCCTTTGAAAGAGCCTAGTAAAAACAAAGATGATAATGTTCTTTAAAAAGAGGTTTGGAGAGAACACATACTTTCCAAATTGAGGATTTGTGAAAGAAGCACCTGCCCCTGGTGCTCTCCACGTATTTCCTGCTCCTCAGCTCTGCATGGTGTGGTCCAGCCTGGACCGCCCACAGAGACATCCTGGCACTCCAGCAACCAAGAAGAGACAGAGTGGTGGCTGTGGTGGCGGCTGCAGGGTCCGCCACAGGCAGAGGAGCAATGAACGAGCCATCGGAGGTTCCAGAACATTCCCACCAGGGGGAGTTTGCGGCTCTTAGATAGATGCCATCTAGAGGTACAGGGAGCAGAGAGAGAAACCTAGAGAGGGGACAGGGAGATGTGCATGATGCGCAGGCAGCAGATGTGAGCTAGCAAGAGAAACGGACATATGCAGAAACCCAGAGGAAGAGAGAGACAGAGATACAAAAATAGAAGTGACAGGTAGGAGATAGATAAATGATGCTTAGAAAGATGGGAGAGCACGCAGACGAATACAGACAAGTGATAGAGGGTGGACAGATGGACAGACAGAGGTAGATAACAGATGCACACAGACAATGACATGTTGGGAGGTTTCCACATCTGTGTGGATGCCCGTGTCCACAAATGCCTGGTCAAAGAGCAGATGGCAGCCTGTGGTCCCCACCAGTGGGGGTCCTCTCCCTGTCAACCCTTCCACACAGAATTATGTTTCTCTTCTTTTTAAAGCCTAAGAGATACAAAAAACCAATTCAGTGTTTTTCTGTTTCTAAGACTTGTTCCCTGAAAAATATTTACTCATTCTTGATACTTCAAATGGGCCAAGGAACAAACCCAAATGAGAGGACTGGACCCAACTTGGACAAGGCCCGGAAGGTCAGGCCCCTGCCACAGCACCCCAAGGTCATGGCAGTGACCAGCAGGACCCAGTGGCCTGGCGAGGGTGTTCATTATCCTAACGATTCTACTGAGAAACCAGGAGCTGAGTCTTAACAAAAAACCACCCACAAAAGGACAGAAAAAGAAATGTAGAAGAAGAAAGAACAGAGCAGACCACTGCCTGCAGCCACCAAGGGTGCAGAAGTCCCCATCCAAGGCCAGCCTCGCACTACTGGACCACAGATCTGTCCTGATCTTAGCTGAGTGGGGAAGAGAGGAGGAAGGTAGGAAGAAGGGAGAAAACAAGAGAACACTGGGAAGAACAAAAGAATCAAGAGCTGGCTTTTTGGAAACAGACACACACTGGCATGAAAAAAAAGTGAGACAGATAATGGACATTATAGAGAGTTAAATTCAGTAGAATTTAAAATATTAGGTACAGATATAGATATGTCTGTTAATGTACACACACATGCACACATGCAATTTCTTTTTTTTTCTTTTGTTTTTGGAGACAGGGTCTCGCTTTGTAGTTCAGGCTGGCCCTGAGCTCACTATGGTGCCCAGGCAAGCCGCTGTGAACTCAGCAATCCTCCCGTCTCTGCCTCCCGAGTGCTGGGATGACAGGCGTGAGCCACCACGCCCAGCATTATATGTGGTTACCGGGGATCGAACTCAGGTCCTTGCGCTTGCGAGGCAGGCGCCGGAACCACTGAGCTAACCCTCCGGCCCCCACATGCAATTTCCTAGCAACACATAGCCTTCAGTTAAGAAGACACTTGCAATCTCAGTACCTCTGCAGCCACCAAAGAGAGACAGGTGTCAGAGCCTCCATGGTCCCCACAAGGTCTGAGCAAACTGGCTGCCGCAGCCTCTTGTCTGTGACTGTAGACAGCGGCCAATCAGAACTACGTGTTAGTTGTGGAGAGAGAAGGGAAGTGGCCGCACTCGGGCCAGGGATGTGGTCTGGGTAGGGCCAGAGCCTGGGCAGTGTTATGGTCCGGGAAGGCTCACAGTCTGGGCAGGCTAGGAGTGCTTTGGGGGCTAAGACCTGAGCCAGTTGGGGTTTCATTCTAGGGCTGGGATTAAGAGAGGGCTGGAGTCTGGGCAGGACTGGGGTGCTGCTAGCCAGAATCCAGACAGGACAGAGGCTGACCAGAGACACAGAAGTGGGTATGTCCCCTTGGCTGGGCCATGCTCACGGCTCGACACTGCAGGTATGTGATGAGGTCACTCTCAGGCCCAGCTGAGTGCTTTCCTGAGGCTTTGGCCACAGGGCAGCTGAGGAGGTGGTGGGCGGCCAGCAGGGGGCAGGTGGCCACTGGCTAGGGCCATGTCGGGGTCTCTTCCTGCAGCAGAAGGCTCCGCTATACTGATCACTCATTGTCTTGGGGAAAATATGTGCTCCTTCTGCTTTATTTTTCCTCTTTTTAAACTTTATTGAACAAGAATAAGAGGTCAGAATCCATGCAGAACCTCCCAGAAAAAGAGGAGGGCTTCCTGGGGGGCAATGCAGAAATCACACCCCCACCTCCCCCCACTGCGGGGCACAGGGCCCCTTCATCCCTACTATTTCCGCACGTCATGCCTGCACCCTGTAGCCCCAGAGCCCCTGCTTCTTGGGAGTCCTACCCCAGATCAAGAGTGCTGGGACCTCACCCGGAGAGCACTGGAGACAAAGTCCAGCTTGAAGCCCAGTGGAGCCTTCCCAGTGCCCTTCTCTCCTGTCCAGCACAGCTGCTTCATGCCCGCAGCCCTCGCGTTCTCAGGCGGGCAGGTCACTTCAGAGCAGGGCTCTCCAGGGCACAAGTCGGCCATAAAGGGAGCGGCCAAAAAGCTCCTGTCTCTGTCCTCCGCATCCCTGTGTGACTCCTGCCCCTGGGTGACATGTGTCGACCTCGCTGAGTCTCTGTCCCGACACGTGGGCCTCACCCAGGGCGAATGGGGGTAAAGCCCAACGTGACCAGCTCAGGACAGCAAGGTGCCCCCTGGCTTCATGCTTTACATCACCGGGCGCTTCCGACCCTGAGGTCGAGGCTTAGAGGGCGTGCCTGTTGCTCCTGAGACTGGCCTGGTGCCCTCTGGTGAGGGGCGGGTGACGCTCTTGGGCTCCCCCTCCAGCAACCGCAGGGCCCTGAATGCCCAGCTGGGGCTCACACACACCCCCGGGGTCTGGCTAGTTCTCCACAGGAAGAGAACAGCTTTGCCCTGGTCTGTGGATGCAGAAACTGACTTAACCGAGGCCGGCGCCCATCACCAGGCCCTTTAGACACTTGTCTGCGGTGACCTTCCCAGCACCCGGCCCAGCTCACGGCTCCGTCTTTTCTATTTATAGTTGTCTTGTACTGTGTTGAGGACAACTTTATAAACTTCCTGAAATTCTCCTGGGAATAGGTAGGGCTGTGCACCCTAAATAAATAAAATGCTGTGTGATTTGGTGAAAGGTGAAGACTCTTTTATTCCCTTGTCATAAAAATGCTACTGCAATCTCAGTGGAGTTTGGCAAGCGGCACCTCCGGGGAGCTCGGGACACGCCCTTCCCCACCGCCTCAGGTCCCAAGTGCGGCGCTCAGCTGATTTGCACTGAGGCCCAAAGGAAGAGGAAACGGCTAGAAACAGCAGAGGGAGGCGACGGCTCCCGGACCCAGGTTTCTGACTCCTGCTTTGGGTGTATCTGGCCAGCACTAGCTCAACCCGCAGTTCAAACGCTCAGTGCAGACTGCCAGGGCGCCCGGGCGAAGGAGCCGCTCCAAGGGCAGTGTCTGCCTCTGCTGCAGTGCTGGCCGCTCCGAGGCCAGACCGATGGCTGCCTTGCTGGAGCCGGTCACCAGGCCTCTTCGGGTCTGCTGGCCTGCCCAGCGCAGCTCCCAAGTGGGCTGGGCCCCTGCCTCAAGCAGGAACGAGCCGCCACCCAGGCTATCAAGGGTGCCGGCACTGCCCTCTATGTTTTAATAAGAACTAATATAAAGTTTCTCACTCATCCATTTTTTATTTAACAGCTTTACTGAGTTGCAGTTGACATACAATAAACTCCATAAAGTGTCAACTTGATGTCTTGGCACAGCTCCACCAGAGAAGCCATTGCCATAAAGCTGAAGGGGAGCATTCGGGTCTGACCCTCGTGCCTCTCCCCAGCTGTGGCCACCACACCTGCGTGTCGCAGGCTGGGCGCCGACTTCTCAACTATTAGAGAAATGCACGGGCAACCAGAGAGGTTGTTTGTTTGTTTCCCGGCCTGCCTGCCCTATCAAGGCATCATGCTGATCCAGCCAGCCCGTACCCTACTCCTGCCTGGGCTCCGTTAAATCCCTCTCCACTCTACGCACACCTGAGTTGTTCCCTTCTCAGACATTAATTAGGCCCCCAGCTCTCTGATCAGGCCGGGCAGGATGTGCTCGGTAGCTGGCACACACCTCTGCATTAGCAGTGTGTCTCCAAAGGGGTGGAGTGCAGCCCCTGGCTCTCCTACCCTGACTTGGCTTTCAGACTGGGGTATGTAGAGAGTTGGTATTTAGAGCAACTAGTAATCAGTCTCGGTCTAATCATTCTATTTTCCTACTTGCTTTCTATTTGTTGCATCTGCCCCTCGTTCCTTTTCGGAGCTCTCTACGCTTCTGATTATCCCCTGTGGGTCTGACCATGGTCTTCACTGTGCTATCGTGCTAGATGTCACTCGAGGTTTCCGATGCATGTCCTTGGGTTAGTGCGGCCTCCCTCCAGTGGCAACGTAGTTAGCCTTGCAATCCCAACTCCCGTCTCTTCTCTTGGCCTCTGTGCCCCTGTCACTCACTCCCTCTAGAGCCTCTAGCCCTACAGGGGTGTTACCTTTTTCTACATCTTATGGACCACTGTCCTATGTTGACTGGTGCCCAGTGTCTTAAAAATCTTTGTTTCAAATATTATTTCTAGTTTGGATTGGTGGTAACTCCGGTCCTTGTTACTCAACTTAGCTAGAAGGGGATCCAGCCAACATAATGTTTTAAATAAATCATTTTAATAGCCTACTTTAAAAAATAACTCATTTTCGCCGGGCGTGGTGGCTCATGCCTGTCATCCCAGCACTCAGGAGGCAGAGGCAGGAGGATTGCTGAGTTCGAGGCTTGCCTGGGCTCCATAGTGAGCTCAGGGCCAGCCTGAACTACAAAGCGAGACCCTGTCTCAAAAAACAAACAAACAAACAAAAAAATAACTCATTTTCACTTGTTTGTGTACCATATGTTAGCACTGTTTAAAATAAAAACTAACAAAAGTAAAGCCTTCTTTGAATTGTCCAGTCCAGAGTTTTGTTGAGGACTGGCAGTATCTCTGCCCAGGCGTTTTTGTGCTTATCTGTGTATAATATTGCTTTCTGATTTAGTGACGATATGTATGTAAGAGTCATGATGTTTTCCCCCTAACAGCGCATAGTGAGCATCCATTGTGTCATTAAAATTCACAGGTGTAGATTTATTGGTCGCTAGGTTCTCACTTGGGCTCATATTCTGACCATTTGGTCATCGGAACCAGCTTCCGGACTGGACCGGTGTGGAAGCAGGACTGAGGTCGAGGGCCAGGGGCCAGAGCAAACTCAGGTGTGTGGGGGATGCCCCTCATGGAGAAGGGCTTGCAGGTCTGGGGCGCCAAGTACATCTCTACCTGCAGCCATGACTGCCACTGGGCACCTCGGAGTCATGCCCTGGTCCCAGGATCACTTCCTCTGTGGCACGAACAACATGCAGGATCACTAACCCTAATGGGTCACCCGATGATCTGTCCTCTCTCCTCTGCCCGATGCACTCCACCCTCAGGACTCAGCCTGAGTCACCTCCTCCAGGAAGCTGCCCCTCACTCATGCCAGGTGCCTCCCTTTGTGGCACCCACCCACAGGGTTGCCCACAGCCTGGGCAAGCCCTGTACCAAGTTGTCATGTCCTGATCTAATCCATTCATCTCTGGTGCCTAGCACTGTCAGACTAGAAGCCTGGTTGCTGCAGGAGCAGCCTTGTCTTTTATTTAAACCACGTGTTCCTTGTGCTTATTAATATTTTTAACCATGTATTCCTTGTGCTCATTTGTTTTGGTTTTTAGCAGCCTTGTTTTTGATAGCCACTCTAGTGGCTCAGCTGGCAAAGGATCTCCTGAAGTCCCCTCAGTTACATGAAGACCCAGTTGGGAAGGTCTAGGAAAGTCTACGGTCACTGAGGAGCCATAGTTAGTGAGGGTCCCGTGGTCAGCAAGGGTCCGTAATCAGTGAGGCTCCCCTCAGTGGTGTGGGGCTGCTGGATTCGGACCACATGGCAGGGAATGGAGGGCCAGATCAGGGCACCAAATGGAGCTCTACTACGACAGTGGGGAGCTGGGCTTCTCCCTTCCCGTGGGAGCATGGATGGAATGAGTGCGGGGTCTCAGGCCCAGCCCTGTCCCACGCAAGGCCTGGAGCCCTGGGAGCCAAAGCCTATGGCCCTATCATCTGAGAGGCTGGACCCTCTCCTGGCCTCTGTGGTCCAGCCATACCAGGCCTGTGCTTGCCAAGGTACCAGGAAGGAGGTTGGGTTTGTTCCCATCAAAAGGCTGAGCAGCTGCCAGGGGCTTATCAGGAGAGTCAGACTCGAGGCCACATTGATATTGGGGAGCCCTCTGACCCGCCGGCCTTCGTTCAAAAGGGCCAGCTCCTTGGTGTAGCTGGCTGTGGGTCACAGTGTGACAGACAGCCCTGGCTGGGACCCTGTGGGCCAGCTCTCAGGGTCTTCCTGGACACACTTCCCTGTCTCTGCCCTCTTCCCCACTAGACGCTAGAGCTGGTCCTCTCAAACTCAGTGTCGTCCTTCGGGCTGGGCACCGGTGCAAGGGCCAAAGCCAAGTTTAGGTTGAGACAAGCGGGCTGGGAGGTGGCCACGCCTACCCATAAAGCCCACAGAATTGCCAGGGTTGGACTTTGTGACATCCGATTATTTCTGCCGCTCAGACAGCATACTGACTTCCTACAGAAGCCATCAGTTCCATGAGTCCAGGGAGCAGGAACCCTGTTCCACCCCTACCCAGAGCCAGGGAAGGACAGGGGTCACCTTATTGCAGTTGAGGCTCTTGGCATTTCTGGTGAGTTCAGCTCCAACTACAGCCAGCCCTGGGACTCCCGGATATCAACACCCATAAACTGTGTCCCTCTTGTATCACATGGAGAATTGTGTATGGCCTGTACGTAGCTCTGTACACCTTAGATCATCTCTGGAGTTCTGTAACCCCAATGCAGTGTAGAAGACAGCTGCTATACGTTGTTGCTAGACCACTGTGCAGGGAATCATGATGAGGAAAAAGGGCCTGTCCACGTTGTACACATAATTTGCTTTCAAATAACCTGAGTGTGGTGGACCTGAGCGTGGGAACTTGTGGCTAAGGAGACAAGGGCTCACTGTGCTCGCATTCCAGATGCTGTCATGCACTGATGCCTCTGCGGCCAGGCCTCACTCTGTGCCTGCGGACAGGGACCCTCTAAGGGCTGCTGTCCCTATGCCAGGCTGAAGGTCAACCATCACCCTGCACCTGGTCTAAGTGAGGGCCTTCTGGGTGTGTGCTGGCTGGGACGGCCTCAGGGGAGGCTGGACAGGGCCTGGAGAGGTCAGTCACCACAGCCCTGACCAAGGAGCAAGGAGCAGATGCCCTTGAGTGCTTGTCCCCACCTGTGTCCTGTCAAGGACGCCCCTTGGTTCTGCTGAGCGGCAAGGAGGCCAGGCTGCGGGACACACAGGGACTTTGGAGCTTGGACGCTGTTTGCTCGCTGCCAGCCACACAGAGTGCTAGGCTCTGAGGGCTGGAAACCACGTCTGACCTCAGGCCAGCTTCAGGACGCACCACCCTCCCTGCAACTCGTGTCATCCTAAAGCTGGTAAAATCTCAACGAGGTGGGGAAGTGGAAGTGAGAGGCACTACCAGGCTGCAGCTTCCTTTTCAACCCTTCACCTGCTTGTAGCGGCGACGCCAGCTGAAGATTAGGCAGATCTGACTTCCGGGTCTCCGCTCATTCCCGACAGGAGTCCTGCTGGCTGGAAAGCCACGTCAGACCAGCGGTGTCCTTTGAGGACAGGGCTGGTTGCTGGAAGGTCTCTGCTTTTCGGGAGAGGGAGCTCCCTGAGAGCCTGGAAAGGAAGGGCGGCGATTTTCCCAGCGGCCGTCCCAGGCCCTTGCCCACACACCTGCCCACACAGAGCCTGCCACCTTGCTTCCCGCGTGCTCCTGGGCCCACTTACTGGGGCGGGCCAGGAATGGGATACTGCGAATGGCATGGGCTGAGGCGCCTCTCTCTTTCTCTTGGCAGGGCCAAGTCCCAGGACAGCAGCAGGAGGGTGACCTGGCCCCCCTAAAAAATCTACTCAGCCTCCCTCCGGGGCCACGGTGCAAGCACTGGGCAGGCCAAGAGCAGCCCGGCCTTCCTGGGAGGGCAGTGCCTGTGTCTGGCCCTCTCCGTCTCCTTGACACCAAGTGCATCTACCTGTGATTTCCCTGGAGCTCCATGCTCAGTGACCCTGAGAAAGACCGCATTCTCCCCAGCACCCCGAGGACACCATGCCCCCGGCGCCTTCTCGGGAGCTGGCTCCCTTGGGCCTCTCTTTCTGACGGATCCCTCAGCCCCACTGTGAGCTCCACCCCCTGCTCCCCTAAGCACCTGTGCCCCACGGTGTTTGGGGCCAGAGGAGCCTCCGGCTCCCAGGGCTAGGTTGACCACCGGTGTCCGTACCCCCGCTGCCCTGCCCACCAAACCTTCTGCACCCTTCAGTGAGACCAAACAAGGGTAGGCTTGGCAGGACACCACATGCCCCATATTCTACAGACAGTGGCTTCGTGCTGAGGGTCACTGCCCCACCCTGGTCCCCAGCAGCCACCGCAGAGCTGTGGGTCCTACCCTGGACTCTGGTCGCAAAAGACCTTAAGAAATTGAGGTCCTCCAGTGACTTGGCAGCACCCTCCAGGCGCCTGTGTACCTGGCACGGGCTCACTGCCGTGTGCCCTGCCGTGGCAGCTTGTGTCTGCTGTTCCTCCACACTGCCATCCACCAGTGTCCCATGAGGCAGTAGGGTTCTCCTCTACACACACGCATGCACATGCACGCACACAGACGCATGCACGCGCGCACACACGCCCACACGCCCTTCCTTGTGCTGTCCCCCTCCCCGAGCTTGGCCCACTGGCACTGCCTCTGCTCCTGGCCGAGCTTCCCCACACAACATCACGCTGCCGCAGCGCCCCAGCCGCCCCTGTGCAGCCGCGCGCCTGCGGCGGGAGCGGAGCCAGGGGAGGCTCTGGTGACAGGGAAGCGCGGTGGAAGGAGGTGCGATTACACAGGCCTGGGGGAGCAGGCAGACTTGGGGCTCCCTTGGTCCTAGTGAGGAGACAAAGGGCCTGCTGCTGCTGCTCGAGCGAGCACGGGGCGGGCCCACGTCCCTCCTGGAGGACCTCAGCCGGCACTGTGCTCCCTGGCACCACAGGCTATGACGATGCCGCCCCAGCTCCCACGGACAGCGCAGCTGTAGCCCCAGGACAGCTCCAAGTGAGGCCCTTTACCCTCTGCGGGCGGGTGGTCTGCTCTCAGGACCGCGGGGGCTTGTGAGTGTGGAGAGATGTTGGCCACCCCTCCAGGCCCCGCCCCTCCAGGCCCCGCCCCTCCAGGCCCCGCCCCTAGAAGCCGGGCAGGCAGCGGCTTGGGGGGGGGGGTGCGCCGGGTCCTCAGTGGTCAAGGGACTGACTTTCTGTTCAAATATCCCCACAGTTTCTCTAAGCCAGGCAGCAGTGTATCTGTGCATGGATGACAAGGGCGGACACCGGCCACAGGCGGGCCCAGATCCAGGTGGCATGCGTAGCTACTCTCCTCCGACCTCCATGCTTAGAGTCTCTGAGGCCCCTGGTCACCATGGTGTCGCCTGAGCGGCAGGATCCTCCCATCTGGGGTCAGCCAGCCTATGGCTCCCACCCCAGCCCCAGGAGGCTCTGGCAGCCTGGGTTCCAGGAGCTAGCTCATCGGCGTCCTGCAAAGCCAGTGCCCTCTCTGCTCCGTGTCCTCACCCAGGCTGTCTCTGGCAAGAGCCTGGTATTGTGGGCTGCGACTGTTTGCCCGCAGCAGGGCTTCCGTGTTTATGGCCACTGTGCCTAGAGCGCTGTCGCGTCCGGGCTGCTGAGATGACCCTAGGAAGAGGGACCTCAACCCTGTGTGCTGTGGCCGAGATGCCAGGAGGACCGAGAACGCCCCTCTCCGGGGCGAAGAGGCTTGGCAGGGGGGCGGGAGGCGGGAGGCTGAGGCCCGTCCCAGGCGAGGGGCAGCAGTGTGGACACTGTGTCGCCCGGGCAGGTCGGGATGCGCAAGTAGAGGTAAAGGTGGGGTCTGGGCGGGGCCTGCTTGGCAGGAAGGGGCAGCGGCAGGTGGTCTGCGAGGGACACAGGCCGGAGACCGGGCCGTGAGGGTCTGCACTCCGCAGGGCAGTGCGCAGGGAGAGCGGCCGGCTCCGGCGGATTCATTTGCTTCGTGGCCCTCAGAGGGAGACCTCGGGCGGCCCCTGAGAGTAGGGCCGTCGGGGAGGCCAGATCTGCGGCGAGGGGCCAGGAGAGCGGCCGCCCTGGGGCCACCGCGGTGGCTGCGGCTAGAGCCCACAGGGCCTTGTGCCATAAACATTAATTAGCGAAGTTAATGTATAATTCCATACCTGCAGTATCTCAGCGCTCCAGGGCTATTGTTCGATAAAGGTTTAATGAGAAGAAGCACTGATAAGAGCCTCCGCTCCTCAGAGACGCCAAGGTCTCAGGGAGGAGAGCTGGAAACCCCAAGTTCACGCAGGAACCCTGCTGTGGGGAGACTGGGCACCCAATGCCTACACCTGCCCTGGGGGAGGGCAAGATGGAGCTTCAGTGCACATCATTTTCTGTGAGGGGTGTGTGTGGGTGTGTGTGTGGCGCTAGGATGGAAGCCAGAACTTTGCAATGACCTACAGCCTCCTCCTTTGAGACAGGGTCTTGCTAAGTCACTAAGCTGCCAAACTGGGCCCAGCCTTGTGATGCTCCTGCCTCAGCCTCCCAGAGGGCTGGGCTGAGAGGTGTGCATCTACTGAGAGCCCCCGGGTTTGGAGAGCTGTCGTCAGGCTGTACCTTTGTCCACCAGACTCCAGCGTGGCAGGAGCTGGTCTGCAGTGACACAGGCGCCTCTCCGCCTCGCTGCGCTCTGCTCCCGGCTCCCAGACAGCCCCATGAGAGGCAAGGCCGTGCCCTGAGCCCCTGGCAAGAGCACCATTGTCTTCCTGCGGGCAGTTACAGCAGGGAGGGGGCAGAGATAGCAATATGCCCCGCCATAAACCAGCCCTCCCAGCCCATCCTGGGAGTGCACGAGATGCCAGGTGATCTGAGGTTTATGGGGCTAGGCGGCCAGGGCTCCGAGCGGGCGTGGGCCTTCTGAGAGTGCAAAGGAACCGGATCAGGCAAAGGAGCTGAATCCCCCCAACGCCGCACCCCACTTCCTCCGCTCCATCCGCTTGGTGGCTGTCAAGCAAGAGTCCTCAGCCTCCTTCCTGGGTCATGGGCAGAGCCAGGGTGTGATGCCCAGTCACCGCTGAGCACAGAGGCTCCAGATGAGGTCCGGCTGGAGGGAGGGGAGGCCATGCAGGGGCCCTGAGTACCACGGGGCCAGCTTGCTTCCAAGGGCTTGCTGTGAGGTGAGGCTCGTGCCTCTGCCCAGGTCACACATGCCCGACAGGAGGGTGTACCGTCCCAGATGTACATCTGGCCCTGTGAAGGGTGGTGGCTCAGCTTCCCTGCTGTCTCCTGGGCTCGGCAGGGCCTCAGGCCAGCTCCCACTGCCCACCGGCTCCTCCAGCTGACCACAGCCAGGAGCCTAACCTCCGAGCTGAAAGTGGCCAGGATCCTCTGTGATGGCCTGGCATCACTTGGCCGTGCAGATCTGGAACAGGTCCAGAGAGGCCATCTGCCAATGCTTGCCCACCTGTCACCGGGCTTCAAGGGAGCCCTGGGCATTGTGTGGGTGGGCAGCCTAGCATGGAGGGACCTGGTTCCCTGCTGTCCTCCGTGAGTCTTGGGATGCTGCTTGAAGACTCTGGGGTCACTGGACCCTCACCCCACACATCCCTGCCCTGCCCCATGGGTACTGAGCCCCATCCCCCCATGTGACTCTGGGCTCCAGGGTAGCTCAGGCCACTCTAGGCCTGTGGAAGCAGGATGCTGAGTCTGGGGCAATGATGAGATTAGTGAGTGGCTGACCCCTGTTTCCTGGGCACCAGGTAAACAAACTGGTTTGCTACTGGCACCAAATCTTGCCCTGGCTGCCTGCAAGGCCAGCTGAGGGGCGAGGGTGCTTTCTGGCTGAGGTCGCAAACACAAAAGTTCTTCCATGCACTTGTGAACCTCTAGCCCCTCGTCAGCGGCCGAGAAGGTTGTCATCCCTGTCTGACTCAGTAGGTGGTAGAGCCCTCCCTCCAACGTCCCTCTCAGTGAGCAGTAGCCGGACTGGGCCTGGCTCTGGGATACATGGCCTTGGGCCAGCACCAAAGCCTTCAGCTTCCTTGCTTTAAAATGGGATTAGCTGGGGACCCTGCTGCCTGCGGAGCCTGTTCCCAGGGCTATCGGGTGATGCTTGGATTCAGATATGCGGGAATGAGCAGCAAGCTGCTATTTTTCTGGGTGTCTTAGTCTCTAGCTAGGGAAACTCAGGATCAGAACAAAGAATGCATTCAAGTGCAGGTGGTGCGTGGGGCAGTCCACGCGGCAGTCAGGGGCCCAAGGTGGCTGGAAGGGAACTCAGCGCAGGGTGTGCCCAGCCCCCTGGAGGAGGAGAAGTAGCCCCGCCTGAGCCAGGAGGACAGCCGTGGGCCCCAGGGTGTGGGCACAGCCGGCTCACGTGCTCTGGCACCCGGGATGGGGAGAAATGGTCAAGCCTGGGTGGGGAGCAGCTGCACTGGGAGGAGCTGAGCTGAG
Source organism: Thryonomys swinderianus (assembly GCA_004025085.1). Lineage (NCBI taxonomy): Eukaryota > Metazoa > Chordata > Mammalia > Rodentia > Thryonomyidae > Thryonomys > Thryonomys swinderianus. The sequence continues at coordinate 18,235 of PVIC010005329.1, forward strand.
GGGCACCGTGCGCCATCACCCAAGGAAAACACCCTTGGGTTCACAGCAGCAGCGGGAGATCGGGTTCTGCAGCTATTACCCCTGAAGCCTAAACTCACGGTGGGTGTCCCTGGCGGCCAGCTGCCGGCCCCTGGAGCTTGTCCGGGACTCCCAGGGCTTGGCTGCATGCTCAGGGAAGCACTCCTGCCAGGTCACGGCTTCCTCCCACCTGCTCCGAGAGGGCTCGTGGCCAGGTGGGCTGCTGGCAGAAGCTCCCACGCCCTCTCCAGGCCACTAAAAGGTGACTCAGGTGGCACTGCCATCCTAATCTTTCTTCGGGATTACCCTCTATAAACTGGCGGTGGCTGCTGGGAATAGTCGGGGTAAGCCCAGCACGACCACATCTCCTTTACAGCCCAATTGACCTCAACCACAGGGCTGGCCCGGGACAGTCTGTACCTGTAGGAGCGTGTAGTTACAGTTCCTCAAGGTCTGGGGCAGGGGTGCAACTGGCTTGGGAGGGCCTCTCCAGCCTGGGCCCCCACACCTGGCGCAGAGGTCAGGAGCCCCGCGCTCCTGGGTGAGGACGGATCATCCCTCTCCATCAGCTTGGCCGGAGCCAGCCTACAAGTACCCAGCACAGCTCCCTTCTGGCACCGGGCCCCACCCCAGGGCCCACAGTGACTCTCACTGAAGCCAAGAAGAGCAGGTGACTGGTCTTCCATCCCCAGTGGCCCCTGAAAGCGAGGACAGGTTGGGGTTAAAGGCTGGGGCTCTGTGGCCCAATGTTAGGGTCAGGAGGGACACCAAGTCCTTCCCAGGAGCCTCTGTTCCAGGGTCTGGCATGAGTGACATTCCCATCTGAAAGACTAATTTGTGCAAATGCATGCTGAGTTCTGGTTGTGCCGGGACTTCCCCTTAAACGAGCACGGGCATTACTTGCAGGGAAAAATTTCCACTCTCTGGAGGGTGGCCCAGTGTTCTGCTCCTGCCATGAGGTCTTCCCAGGCCATCAGAGCCCTTGACAGGAGATGCAGGCCTGGGGGAGTCTGCTGTGTGTACTAAGATGAGCCCCAAAGGCCAGCGCGCTCCCCATCCTGACTGTACTGGGCTTTGGGGTGACAGGTCCCAGCCGCACCCCCCATCACCAAGGCAGGGCCAGAGGGGCTGCCTTGCTCCGTAGGCAGCCCTGCTGTCTGGGTCTCTGCCCCCGCATCCAGCAGCCATGGGCTGGGTCTGGAGGAACTGGCACAGGAGCCACTGTCTCCACACTCCAGGGCTCTGCTGAAACCGGGGCTCATGTCAGCCCCTGAAGCCCATGAAGGCAGAGCTGTCCCACCCCGGGTCCCCCTGCTGAACCTAAACCAGACCCAGCTCGCTCACCCTGAGCCTCAACAGGGACAGGGCCCATGCCCTCAAGGTGCGCTAGGGGGAGTGGGAACTTATCCTGAGAACAAAAGCCCACTCCTCCTGAAATCACCCTGGATTCTTTGGAGAATAGACTACCATCAGTGGGAGGGATTTGGGGAGGGAAGCCATGCTTGCCGCCACGACAGGGCGCGTCCTGCCGGCGAGACTCCTCGTCAGCTCAGAGGCAGGGTTTCTGCTCAGCATGTCCCTTGGGTGGCGCCTCTGTAAATCCTTTGCACACACTGTATCAAGCTCCAGATGAAGTCCACCAACCTCTTCTGTGGGTCCATCGTCCTGTGCCCCCAACACCTGAGACAGTGATCTCAAGGTGGGACAGCCTGCCCTTGGCCCGGCCCCGCAGCCTGGGCAGCCGTGCTGCCCGGAGGCCCCTCGCCAACTATTGAGGGTTGTGCGTTACTCCTGTAGGCAACCCAGGCTCACCTCTCTCTGGCCATACCAGGGTCTCAGTGATTCCTCAAGATACACAGCTGGTGGATGCAGATTAAGGCATCTGGGTCCACTGAGGATCCCTCACATCTGAGCACTATGGCTAGATGGGGGAAACAGGCTCGTGCGCATAAACAGATCTCTAAATGAAAACCCTGGTGGTGCTAAGTAAATGCCACCATCTCAGCCCTGCTCTGGGAAGGGCAATCTGATGACCAGAACTGAACTAAGATTGATGGAACAGTCACCCAGTGAATCAAACCCATCCCGAGGACAGAGGCTGGGTGAGAGTCCATAGTGACCTAGGCGGGCTCTGTGTGCCTGGACACCTCAGTGGGTACCAGTCTGTGGGTAGGACATGCACTGTGTTCAAAGGGGAATGGAGGTCAGAGCCTGGGACCCACCTGCCACTTGGTCTCAGCCCCACTGCTCCCCACTCCTGGGGGATTTCAGAGCCTCACTGGCACACGGAGCTGCTTCTGCAAGTGAGCCAGCCTCCCCGGGGCCGGTGGGCAGAAGGGGGTCCGGGCAGGACCTCTAGAAAAAGCCTGTGCAGAGGCGAAGCTGCTGACTGGGTGGGTCTGTTAGGGATATGCTGGAGCCCTACGGGGCTGTGGGGCCTTGGAGGAGGCCTGGGTGACCACACAAGTGAGAGGAGCCTCAGGAGCGTCCACTGCTGTGACCTGCATGTGAACAATGCCCGGAACACAGCCCTGTAGGCAGCCGGCCCAGGTGGTGGGAAGAGGTGTGTACTCCCCACCGTTCTCTGTGTCCTTGCACCCGAGGGCCCATCCATGACTGGGCTGCACACAAAGCCCAACACAGTCTAGGCAAATATTTGCTCAAGGGAAACAAACTATAAAAAGAATGCTTAGGAAAATTAACCAAGTCTGAAAGGCAGGAGACAGCATCCAACAAGAGAGCCATCAGACTGAGGTACAGAGCCAAGGGAGCCGCGTCCTGGGTGGTGACGTAGTGGGTGACGAAGAAGATGCATGTCCTCTCTCCCGTCCTAGTGTACGGACTGGCGCGCATGCTGCTGTCAGGAATACACACTGCGTGCAGATGTGGTGGTTCATGACTGAAACCCCAGCTAGAGCAGCCAGCCTTTTGTCTCTGGGAAGTGATTTCTGACAACCGTGACTTTAAGGAGGAAAGGCTTGTCTGGCTCGCGTTTTAAAGGGTTCAGTCCACGTTGGCTGCTACAAGGCAGGAGCATCACGGTAGAAAGGCCTGGAGGGGCAGAACTGCTCAGTTCAAGGCAGTCACAAAGCAGAGCCAAGGACCAGTGCCAGAGAGGAAAGAGATGGGGACAGTATCGCCCCCCAAGGCCACATAACCCCACAACTCACCCGACCACACTCAGAGGTGTGACCCATGAATCCTCTACCTGGCTTGCAGTCTGGCAAGCTAACATTCCAACTTCACCATCACGGTCCCACTAAGGAGGCCGAAACAGGCAGGTTATGAGTTCAAGGCATACGCTAACGACAAGACAATGGGTATGGGAATAGACCTACCACAGTAGGCCTTAGGCGAGAGGCGACGAGCGGTGGAGCGCGTGCCAGAGATGGGGCCACGACAGCAGAAAATCTCAGGCTTGCTGTGATGTGCACCTGATAACACAGCCTAGAGCACAGAAAGCACGAGTGTGTGAGGCTCAAGACACAGACAAAGCCACCACCTTGCAGATGAGGATTTCAGCCTCTCATTTACTGATATTCCTAGAACTGCAGATCGGAACAACACCGCCGAACAACACATTGCAGTGGATCTTTACAGATTCTGAATCTATATTCATTCTCATCTGGGCCAGATTTACAAAAGCAGACCAGATTCTTAACCACATGCAAGTTTTTAAACACCAAGAAGGATTGAAATTACACAGTAAATGATCTCTGGCCATGCTAGAGTTGTATTAGATCTAGCAACAGAAAGATAATGGGAAAAAACTCCACATATTTGAAATAAAACAACTGAAAATTAAGCAACAGACTTCCAAATAACGTACATCAGAAACAAATCATAATAGAACTCAAAAAATATTTTGAACTGAACATCATAAAAAACTGTAATGCACAAAACTAGTTATCAAAAGAAATTTATAGCTTATAGGAAAAGCCAGATATTTAAAAAGGAGAAAGGCTGAAAATCAATCACCCAGGATGCCAGTTCAAGAAGCTAGGAAAAGAATACCAAAATAAAGGCAAAGGAAGTAGAAGAAAGAAATAATAATGAAGTTTATGAAACAGAAGGCAGAAATAATGTAGAAAAATCCACATTAGTGGAAAAAAATAACAAAGTCAATAAGAACAAAATCTGATTCTATGAAAAGTTTAGTAAAGTTAATAAAGCTCCCTCAAAAATGGTCTTAAAAAGAGAGAAAACAACTATTGAGGTGCAGAGTACAGATCTGGGATTCACAGACACAAAAAGGTATTAAAAGACTATTCCAACCGGGTGTGGTGGCTCACGCCTATAATCCCAGCACTCAGGAGGCAGAGATAGGAGGATTGCTGAGTTTGAGGCTTGCCTGGGCTACATAATGAGCTGAGGGCCAGCTTGAACTACAAAGTGAGACCCTGTCTCAGAAAAAAAAAAAGACTATTCCACAGCTTACAGCAACAAATTGACAGCTTTGGTATGAGGCGTGAACTCCTTGAAAAATGTGGTATGTCAAATATAACAAAAAGAAAGTGTGAATTTGGGCGTGGTGGTGCATACCTATAGTCCCACCTGAGGCAGGAAGATCACAAACTGGAGACCAGCCTGGGAAATTTAAGGACTTAGTGAGACTTTGACTCAAAAAAAAACATTTAAAAAGGGCTGGAGATATAGCTCTGTATCCAAACCCCAGTGCAAAAAAAAAAAAAAAAAAAAAAAAAAAAAAAAAAAAAAAAAAAAAAAAAAAAAATGAGGAGGAAAATGAAAGAGAGAAAGAAAGAAAGAGAAAGAAAGGCTGAGCAGTCTGATCTGTTAGTATATGTGCCGCCGAAGCAAGCACAGTTTGATCTTTATTAAAAATATTAAACCTATGACATCTTTCCACAGAGTGAAATGTTAATGTCCACTGATTAATTCCTCCGTCAATATCTTGCACAGCTTTTGGTACTTTTTTCCTAGTTGTTTCGTATTTTTGATGGGATATAAATAAGATTTAAAGCATTCATCACTAACGTATAGAAACAAGTTGGTTTGGAAGCTTGGTGTAGTGGCTACAACCTTGCTGAGTTCTTCCTTCTAACCCAGCGACAGAGTGCGTCCTAGGACAGAAGCCGTGGCGCGCCTGCCCGGTGAAAGCCCTGTCTTCGCCCCAGACGGGGCCGCAAGGGCCCCAAGCCTGTGCCTGACGGGCCACCGCGTGTTGGACCGCGGGGAAGCGGCAGCCGCTGCACCAGAGGGCTGCCCGCGGTTGGCAGCTCCTTCAGGCCTGACGCAGGACTGATCTTACGTGCTGTTACCATCATGGCTTCCTCTCCAGCCCATACACTGTGTACTCTTTCTGCCTCAGTGGGCACAGAGTGGGTAGCGGGTACTTACTTAGACGTCCAGTTGGTGAGAAACTCTCTTATGCTCCCCAGAGATGGGGTCACTGTGGGTTTGTGGGCTGCCAGAATCCACTGGACTCTGTCTGCTAATCTGAAGGGGTGACAAACCCTGGGGCCTTCAGGTCAGCCTTGTCCCCCTTCCTGGGTCAGTCGCGCTGGAGCAAAGCCTGCTTCCTCTCTCCTAGGAGGCTGGAGCGGCGTGCTGTCCCGTCTCCAGACTTTGCCCTCCGTGGTGCAGCTTAGGTCGAGGACTGAGGACCATGCTGCCCCAGGTCACTGGAGCAGCGCGTGCCATTTTCTACAGGCCCCTCAGGCCAGGCTTGCCACAGAACAGTTCATGCCAGGTGCTGCTGTGCCCGGGGAAGCCAAGCCCTCAGAGACCTGTCCCCAGAGGCGTGATGCCAGTGAGCCAGTGGGGCACCACACGGATGCCAGGGAGGGGATTCCAGCCCATGCCGGGGTCCTCCAGGAGGAGGGGTCTGGACAGGAGGGAGCTTCTCCTCTCTGAGGAGGCAGAGGGGCACTGGAGATGTCCTGGGAGGAAGCGGCCACAGGATGCAGCACCCATCTCCAGCGGGTGCTGCCCCACAGCCTGCTTACGGACACAGCCAGCTGCGAGGCTGTGTGGAGAGGGAGCAGGCACGGGGCCGCCCACCCTCCCTCCGGCCTGGCCACGGCCAGCTGTGCTGCGCATCCCTGGGCTGCCTGCTGCGGAGGGCCACCCTCACGGGGCGGCAGCACTCGCCAGCCCCGCCCCTGGCCGCCTCAGCTGGGGTGCACACTCTCCCCCAGCCCCTGCCAAGTGCCCCACGGGGCCCCTTTTGCCCACAGCCTCACGTACTCTTTGCCAACCTCTGCGATGGGCCCCTCCTGCACCTCAAAACAACACCCCGCTCTCTGCCCTTTGAACTCCTATGGCTCTCAGGGCCCCTGCTGCAGGCCCCAGGCCGGATGGCTCCAGGTAAGGCCCAGGGCAGAGTGACCAGCAGCTCTGGGCACAGCACGGTCCCTTCTTGTGCCCAGAGGCAGCACGGCCAAGAGGACAGCCTGTGACTGCTCCCGGAGGGTCAGGGAGGCAGCAGGGAGGCCATCCAGGCTGGGGTCAGCCTGCTCTCGTCCAGCAGGTCTTTCTCTGGACAGGGACGAGCAGGGCCAGCCTGGGCAGATGAGCTGGCAGCAGGCCCACCCCCCAGGCCCCCTGGCGCTGCTCACGCGCTTGAGGTACTGTGTGCCAGATCCTGTGTGGGGTCAGGCCTGCCACCATTCGGCACCCAGCCATCTCTGCCACACAGGTCTCTTCTTGTCACTAGGACACAGGAGCCACAGAGCAAAGGCATCTGCATCAGCCCTATCCTCCTTGTGCTCCCGGAAGGTCCGATGTGTGCTGAGATTTCAACAGATGCCCCACCTGCCCTCTGCCCACTTGTGTTTCACGAGTGCCACTGCCTGGCGGCACTGTGCCAGCCCTAGGACAAGTGGCTCACTCTAGGAGCAGACGTTTCTGGGTAGGACAGGAATGGCCAGACTCATCCAGCAGATGGTCTGGGTCTCTGAGCCACGCTGGGCCCCAGGGGAGCCAGGGCCCAGCCCCACGGGGTGAGCACAAGGGTTGGGGTGGACGTGGGCTGACCCTGAAGGCGCAAGTCTGAGGCCCCAGAACCCACCCGGGTGGAAGCACCAGCCGGGGCTGGTGGGGAGCGGGGGCCTTTCTCTGGGCCTCTCAGGCGCTGTGATACAGGGCGGACTCGAAGAAGGGGATTCGCCTGGGAAACCTGAAGGCACAGGGAGGCCCCCGCTTCCAGCCCTGACTGGGGGTGTGGAGAGCAGAGGAGACGCCGCGGTGGACACTGGGAAGGGTATTCCGGCCCAGGCAGAGACCCGGGACACCTGCACCCTCTGGGTCCCGCTGGGGCTCTGTGGCAGGCAGGTGGGGGGGGGGGAGCGACAGAGGGGACCCTGCTTCACGCAGAGCTGGCACAGCCCTGCCCGCCCCCGCCTGCTAGCGGCCCCGTGGAGCTGGCTGTGTGCACTCTTGTGCTCAGGTTCCGGAAAGCCCCGGCCGGCCCGGAGCAGCCGCGGGACAGCCCAACTGCCTTGGAACCGCCCACCTGCCTTCGCAGGGGCAGGACCCGCCGCTGCCGGGCCAGGCGATGCCCAGCCTGTGGGTTCGGACTGGCTCGGAAGGCTGGGCGGCAGCGCTGGCGAGCCCGAGCTCACGTGTGCGCAGGGAGGTGGGAGGCCCCGCCCCTGGGCGGAGGGCTCAGGATTAAAGGCCGTGGGCGGAGGCTGGCTGCCAGCTGGAGCGCAGCGGGGACACAGGGATGATGTCTGCGCACACAGGCCCCCTGTGGGCTGTGCTTGGGGCTCTGGCACTGGTGCTGCCGTGGGCTGGGGCTGTCGAGGAGGAGCCGGGCAGTGCGCACAATGCCAGCCAGGGCTTCCAGATCGTCACATTCAAGTGGCACCATGTCCAGGACCCATACATCATCGCACTCTGGATCCTTGTGGCCAGCTTGGCCAAAATTGGTAAGTGGCTGCCAGGTGGTCGGTGGTCCCCACGTCCTCCCGCTTCTCTCTGTCTCTGGGGAGGGAGCTGGGTGCGACAAGGAGCAGGGGCCACTGGGAGCGCGAGGTATTCCAGCTCTGTGTCTGGGTTCGGGTCCCTGCCTGGGTCTGGCCAGCAGCAAGTCCCTGGCTTCTAGTGCCCGGCGAGGAACGCACCGTGGGCCACCCTGAGGCGATGTGGGCTCCAGACAGGAAAAGGGGACGGGTGCTGCTCGCGGCAAACCCAGTGAAACCCTGCATGCTCCTGCGTTCCTGCGCCTGGCACATCTGGCCTCCCGAGCGGGGGCCAGTGAGCCAGAAGGTGGGAGCGCAGACAGGAGGGTCAGCCCCCTGGCGCTCGGGGGTCAAAGCCGCAGCGTCTCCCGGGAGGTGGCGTCTCCTGGTGTGTATGACTTGGGGGTCCCAGCCGAGATGCAGGGCCTGGACGGCGTCGCAACCAGTCCCACCCAGCAGCCTGCTCAGGGCTCAGAGCGGGGAGCGGCTCTGCTGGGGGACCCTGTGTCCCGACAGGGCAGGACTGAGGACTCAGACCCACCCCTCACGTGTGCCCGCTCCTCTGCCCTCCATTTCTTTCATTCTGCTCTGAGTTTCTCCAAAGCTCTTTGGGACCCATGGGTCTCCGAGCTCTGGGGTCTGCACAGCACTTGGTCTGACAGCTGCGTCTCCCTCCTGAGGCCCCCTGGGCTTTGCAAGGAGATTGTGGGGGAATTCGGCTGGGCCACTTCCTCAGCACAGCCTGCTTGGTCGGGGGTTCAGGGACTTTTTGTAAAGCTCCTTGGGGTGTGCAGTGGGTGTCTCTGGGCCAGCAGGGCTTCCCCTTGTCCACACGGGGCTGATGGTTCAGAGCCTGGCCTCTGGAAGCCCTTGGACAGCCCAGGCACTGGTCAGCAGTGAGCTGCACTCTGCTTGGGAGTCGCTGGGTGAGAGCTGACCAGAGCTCTGCGGGCCGAGTGTTATGCACAGGAGACCACAGGGCCTGGTCCTCGGAGGCCTTGGGGGTCGGGTGGCCCTGCTCTGGCTGTCCTCTTACCGGCAGGGTGTGAAGCTGCAGGGCCAGCACACGAGCCCGCCAGCCTGGCTTACCCTCAGGAGGGGTAGACTTCAAGGACAGCCTAGGGGACCCGGGCTGCCCAGGCTCTTGGGAAGGCCCCCTTCCCAGGAGGCCATGCGCGGGTCTCACCCACTAAGAGCTGCTTGGTGATGAGGTGTGGCCTCCCCCATTCTAAACAGGAAGCTTCTGCCCAGTCCGGCCTCTCTCCACTGCTTGCCCTTACCCATTTCTTCCTCAGGGCCAAGGTCTGCCGAGCTGACCTCCAGCCCCTTCTTCTGAGAGCCCCTTCTGACCCCGCACTGCAGGTTACATGCGTACCTGCAGTCTAGCCTGTGCTGGGCCCCACCTCCAGCCCAGGGCTCCTGAGTGGAGCAGACCTCGTCCATAGGCCCAATGACCCTGCCATGCCCAGGTCAGCCCAGTGACCAGCAGTGCCCTTCTCATGCTTAGTCACTGACGGGAGTCCCGAGGGGTGGCCACAGTCTCCAGGGTACAGATCTCATGACCCATGCGCCTCAGTGGCCGAACAGGAAGAGGGAGAGCGACGGTCTGGCTGTAGAGGGTGAAGACCCCACACCTGAAGGCCCCTCCTCCCTGGAGAGCTCTGGACTTGTTCAGCCCCCGCTGACCCCGCCCACCCCTCAGAAACCCCAGATGCCTCTGCACATAGCTGCTTCAGGTGCCATCCCTGCAGCCCCACAAGAGCCTCTGCCTACCTGCCCTACCTTTGCTTCCTGGGCGGTGGGTGGGAGATGCCCCTGGCCCCAAGGACCCTGCTGGTCGCCCCATGTCTCCTTTGCCACGGCGGCGTGGCCAGGCCCTGTCAGTTTTGCAGTGTCCAGGCACAAACTCTCCCAGCAGAAGGCCAGATTCCCACGGCCTGTCCGAACGTGCTGGGCATCCCTAGTGCCAGGCCCAGCCTGTGGTTAAGATGACAGGCCAGAGCGGCTCTGACCCTGCACATAAGGCAGTGGGCAGAGGCCCTGGGGCGTGGGCAGCACAGGCCAGGGGAACGGTCGGACTTCAGTGGAGCTGGGCAGGCCCCCTCCGACCAGCCTAGGGCGCTGGACTCTGGGGCTGACCCTGCAGCGGCACCTTGTTGTTCTTGGTCTTGTCCTAGCAGGGCTCGGAGCCCTGAGGACCAGGCTGGTGTCGGCCTCTGCGGGCTCCGCCTACCACAGCCTCCCTGGGCAGGAGCCTCCAAGGAGATTCAGCCCGCTCCAGGGAAGGCTGTGCTGGGCGAGAGGGAGGCTAGCGCTTGGAGCGAGGTGAGGGAGCTGTGAGGAGCCAGGGTGGAGGCCCAGTCACCCCCGCAGGCCGTTAGGACTTCGGCGGGGCTCAGCACTGTTCAGAAGGTGCGAACTGGCCTAGGGTCTGACCCTGGCTCCAGCCTCCAACAGGATAATCCAGAGGCCCCGCGGGCAGCCTTGAGGCAGAGCCGCCTCTCAACCGGTGGGGATGAACCTACCGCCCCGTGGCTCCTGGAGAGGCACAACGAGGCCTCTGGTGGAGTGGGGCGAGCCCTGAAAGTGCCCAGGCCCCAAACTGTGATCTGAGCCCCAGAGGTGGTGCTTACTTTCCAGGCACCTGCAGAAGGGGTATGTCCCTGCTGTCTGTGTTATTTGCAGACCCCCGAGTCACTCAGAGGGCAGGGATGTGGCCCGAGCTGGGACCAGAAGAGGGGCAGCCCAGACTGAAAGCTCCTCCGGTGTGGGTGGCAATAGTCCCTGGCCCCGCCCATCACGGTGCTCTGCACCCCAGGGGCCTTTCTGTCATCCTTCTGGCTTTTTCCGGGTCTGACTTTTGGGTTTTGGCCCTGCCCTAGAGCTGCAGAGGGATGACACGGCAGGGCCACCGACCACGTGGGGTCACTGTCCTCTGACTCTGAGCCCACAGCTTCGTCTTGGGGTCTCTCCATGTGGTGGGGGGCTTCTAGGAGCACGGTCCCGACCCCGAGTCCTATGCTCCTGGCCCCACATTCCAGTCACTGTCAAGACACCACCAGCATTTCCTTCTGGTTCTGGTTTGGTGAGGGAGGCTGGGCTCCCTGTGGCTGCTGTTCCTTCTTAGACATGGAGTGCGCTTGGCTCTCCCTGGCAGCATCCCCGAGGTGCCTGCGTCACAGGTGGGACCTCTGTCCAGGGCCTTCCTGGGACAAGCGTTTCCTCCAGGAACAGCCTCTGTTCAGCACTAGGCTGTGCTTTGTGTTGCTGGGCCTTGGGGATGTGTGTGGCTGGAAGCAGAAGGTACGGTTTCTGGCTTCTGCGCCCTGGCCCGAGGTCCAGGGTGATGTGACGCTCCTGCCCCGTCTTCTGTCCTTCTGGGCCCCGAGTGCCCTTGCCGTGCGCCCAGCACTCTCTGGCATCACACCGTACCCGAAGAGAGGGTGGAGAGGGCCTGGGCCAGCGTCGCTTGGGAAGGCTGGAGCTAGGCCACGGTCCCCAGGGGACCTGCCTCTCAGGAGGCTGAGTCAGTGGCCCGAGAGGCAGGGCAGTAGGCCTGGAGCCAGGACATGAGCCCGGGCTCCTCTGGGTCCGCGCAGGAGGTGCGGAGGTGAGAGGCTCCTCTCAGAGCAGGGCATGAGCACAGGCTCGGGACCATGTGGACTTTGGAGCCGAGACACCTGAGGATAAAGGCACGGACAGCATGTGCCCGCCAGCCAGGCGGGCACCACGGCAGCATTCCTTTCTCCCAGGGTTGTAAACTTGCTTTCTTCCCAGCCTTGGAGCTTGGGGTACATTGAGCATGCTGGGGGATCCCACTAACTGTGCTGTCTCCAAGCAAATGTGGGTTCTTGGTGTGTGACCAGCGGGGCTGCTCCATCCTCTTTGTGGCATGGACCCTGCCCTGGAGCTCAGTGCCTCCTGGGCATCAGGATGCTTGGTCTCAGGGCAGGCCAAGGGCCTAGACGTCTGGATTCAGTGTCCCACTCTTGGCCAATAGGTCTTGGGCCATATCTAGGCACTGGGGCCTCACCCATGAGGCCAGACTCCATCTCCCCCAGCCTGTGCCTGTCCTGTGCACCCCGCCAGCTGGCTCAGCACCTATCACCTCCCAGCCCCAGGCCCTTGTGGAGGCCAGACCCCCACATAGGTGTGTCTGTCCAGCTCCGTCAGTGACTCCAGGCCTGCAGGTCCCGAACAGATGGGTGTGCACAGTGTGCCTGGGAGGGCAGGAGGTGAGCAGATGGGAGCCACACACGTGGCTGCGAGACGGGGAGGCGTGCGGCACATGGCCGCTGCGCTGCTGTCCCACCTCACGGTTTCATGAAGCACCTAGACGCCTGGCCTGGGAAGGAGCTCTGCTCAGAGCAGAAGAGACCCTCCAGCCCTTGAAGGTCACACCTGCCTGTCACACCTTTGCCACACCCTGGAATGCCTCAAGCAAGATGGTGGCCCCAACTCGGGGCATTTTGGGTGTTGGGTCTGGGGGAGCAGCCACTGTCCCTAGGGGCTCCCCTAGCGTGGCCAGGCCCCCATCTGAAACCCGACATGGTGCCTCCAGCTCCGTCCTCTGGCCTCAGAGTTGCAGACAACTTGAGTGGTCCTGCTTGGCCCTGGGCTGCTCCCAAACAGGCTGTCTTGGGACACAGGGGAACATTTGGGCTTGGATGGTCAGATTTGCCCTGCCAGTGCAGCCCTGGGCCCCAGACTTGAACTTTTGTTCAATAAGTGGTCAGCTCCCGCTACATGTCAGCCCTGACAGCTCAGGCAAATTGAACTGCAATCGCTGTGGGCATAGCTGTCCTGTGAGTGTGTAGACCAACACCATTCTCAGTGAACCACACAGGGAACAGAGGAAGGTGAGACCCACGGGCCCCGTGGGGAGGGAGAAGCATCGTTTGGGTCAAGACTGGCAGTGCAAACGTCCCTGGGTAGCACTGAGGACATGTCTGAGGCTTCAGGGTAAAGTCAGAGCAGCCAGCAAGGCCACTCACCACCTGTGTCTGAGGAAGAAGGCCCCGAACCTCGGAGCTGAGAAGTGCTGGCCAGGGAGGGCCTGGGTCGCTCAGGCCACGGTGTGGTGAGAAGGCTGCTGGGTGGTGGACGGAGTTAAAGAGGGGACCTGAGGGTCAGGGAGCAGGGCTCCCCTCCGGGGAGGCGGGCTGAGCTGTTGTTCACCCTGTCGAGTCAGGAAACCTGCTGAATTTGCACCTGCAGAGTGGACGACCGAAGTCCATGCTGCGCTCCCCAGGGGAGGGCTCCGCGCAGGCCGGACAGGGAGGCTGGGCGCCCGCGCCGGGAGCCTCGGAAGCGTGCGGGCTGTGAGCACCCCACGGCGGCAAGGCCGCTCTGAGAGGGCCGTGGTTCCTCACAGCCGCACCCTGGGCTCTGAGCACGGGAGGCGCCCGCACGGCCGGCGTCCACTCCTGTCACAGCGAGGACATGACAGGGTGAGGCAGGGCGGGGTGAGACCAGCGGGACAGACAGCAGGGCTCCCCGTCACACAGGACAGGGTGGGGCAGAAGGGCGCAGACTGGGCGTGGAGGGAGCCTGCGAGGCAGACGCAGGATCCTCTAGGTGTGGGAGAAAGAAGCGTGCTGTGTGCAAGTGCTACTGGCATGCGAGCCACACATTGCGTGCCAGGCACACCTATGGAGTGCACAGGCTGGTCCTTGTGCAGGTACATGTAGGTGTGCGATTGTGCAGGGACACAGCAGGCATTCGCATATGTCGGGGGGGGGTGCTGCGTATTTCCAGGCGTGATCTCATGTGTGCAGAGCACTGTGTGTGCATGTGTATCTGTCCTCAGTGAGAACCGCCCTACAGCGTTCTGGTCCAGCATAACCCTTTGTCCCCATCTGGGAGGCACCCTCGGTGCTGGACAGATCCCCATCCCTGGGGCTTTCTGCGCTTCAGGAGCTGATGGTTAATTTGCGTGCAGGGAGGGCTGCACATCATCTGTCCCAGACACGAGCCAGAACCTTCTTGCAGTGAAGACTGAGCCAGGGCCGTGACCTGCAAATCCTAGGCTCCTGTCCAGGCCAGGCTGCCCCCATCCAGACTGTGATGCCACCTGCAGGAGCCCTCGAGGACATAGCCCACCACTAGCCAAGGACCACACAGGTCACCCAAATCCATGGCAGGTGCCCATGGGCCCCTGTGAGGAGTCCCATACGCCAGACTCACCCATATGCCAGGTCAGGCTCTGCACCTTGAGCACCACACAGCCACTGTCACAGTCCCAGGGAAGGCGAGGGTGCCCTCTCCCTGCCACCACCTGGCCACCACAGCCAAACGGTGAGGGTGATTGTCCACAGCTGTATGGAGGGGACGTGCTACCCATGAGTTGAGTGTACGCCACAGGGGCCGTGCACCATGTGTGGGAGGAGCACTGAGTGCGTGCAAACCAGGTGGGGGTGCCGGAGAGTACACTGCATCACTGGTGGCTGAGGGCTGGGGTCAGGACCAGGAGGCTGGCTGTGGGCACAGCAGGCATGCTGCCCTGGGCACCTGGTGACCGAGGCCCAGCTTCTTTCCCACCCAGCACTTCGGTGCTGCCCGAAGGACCGCACATTTCCCATAAGCCTGGGCCCTGCGAGAGCAGCGGGCAGCAAGGGAGACACGGGCGGTGGCTCAGGGTCCACTCTGCCGGGGCCAGGTGGGCAGCACCGGCTTCGGAGCTGAAGCCCGTCCTGCCTGAAACCTCACCAAAGGCAGAAGGATCCAGCGGGCCCTGACTTTGCATCACCGGAGCCACTGAGGCTGGCTTCCTGGGCTGTGGCTCTGCTCTGCCCACAGCGTGCAGCATGCCCTGCCCACTCACATCCATGCCCCCATGTCTCTCTGCCCGCTTCCAGCTCTGGCTGCCCAGGAAGGGCCTGGCCCATTCCAGCAGGCCTGCATCCACTCCCAAGCCTTCTTGTCCCTTGGTGGGCATCTGGAAGGCCTGAGTCCCCGCTCTTTTGGTTTGATCACAGGAGATACGTTGGAGGATCCTCCCTATTTCCTCCTGTTATTTTCCAGGCAAATGCGGGCCTTTCAATTGCTCTGCTTTTGTGAAACCTGAGGGCACAGCCAGAAAATTAAATTGCAGTTGACGGTTGGCTACAGCCTGCGGCTCCACCCTCAGTTCACGAGTAGCATCGTCAGCCTGTGTCCTGCCCCAGCTAGCACCGCTGCCCCGCCCTTGCTCCAGCCTGACCCCTCGTGGCACACACCCCAAGCCCGCAGCCCCTGCCTCCGTGGTGCCGCTCCGCGATCACCAGTGGGCGATGGGCTGAGGCTGGGGCTCCGTGGTGAGAGTGTTTGCCTAGGCTGCGCGAGGTCCTGGCTTCCATTCCCGTATCCCCAGCTCTGCAAAGCAAAGCAAAGCAGTGGGTTTAATTTTTCAGCAAAGCCTTAGATGTATAGAATACATGGAATTCCTCACGGCCACGGAGCCCCCTGCTATAAACAGCTGACGCGGCAGTAGGCTTTGTCATGCCACCGATGTCTGAGGCTCCCTGGCAGGCGTGCGTCACCGGGAGAGAGGCACAAGGCAAGTGGCTGCCGCTGCCAGAGGCTCACGTGTGGGTCCCGGCCTGCCTAAACCGGCAGCCGCGTGTCTTTCTCCTGTCCCCACGGCTTTGCCATTTTCAGAACGCTGCGGCACTGGCAGCACCCCGGTGCTTGGCTTCTTTCACAAGTGGAGGCTGAGCTCTTGCAGGGATGCTCCTGCCTGGAGAGGGCGCTGCTTCCTGGAGCTGTCACACTCATGGCCGCAGGCATCGCACGCTGCTTCCTCACTCTGCAATTCGGAGAGCTACCGCAGCATCTGTGTGTGCTGTGCGCGTGCAGGTTCCCAGCGCCTTTGGGGAAACTGAGGAAAACGACCCTGGATCACGAGGTGGGAGGTGCAGCCAAACAGTCTCCCGCTTCCACTGGCTTCAGGGTAAGCTCTGCTGCCCGTGCTCCCCAGGGCACGGTGTGGCAGTGTCCTGGGCTCTGGCTGCAGCCCTGGGTGACACACAGCCAGAGCTCCCTTTCACTGACTGTTTGCCATTTGTGATGTCTGGTGGAGAGTCCGCTTTGACACTGGGACCATTTTTTTTTTTTGGACCATTTTTTAATTGAGTTGTTGCTTACCGGGCTTCAAGACTTCTTTGTATATTTTTGCCTTTCTCAGGTATGTATTTTATACATACTTTCTCCCAGGCTGGCTTGTGCTTTTTACTCCCTAGTAGCACCTTTAAGCCAAGAGAGGTGGTACCTGTAATCTTAGCACTCTGGGAGGCTGAGGCAGGAGGACTATGAGCTCAAGCAGACTGGGCAGCTAGTGACTGAATGAGACCTATCTCTGAATAAACCAGCTGGAGCGGCAGCTCAGCGTCCCGGGTCCCTTCCCTAGTCCTGCCTTCTTCCCAGTGAAGAAATGATGCCTTGGTAAAAGTTTGTGATTTTAGTGAAGCCCAATTTATCAGTTCTTTCTTTTATGGATCATGGTTTTGGCATTGTATCTAAAAACTTGTTGCCAAATCCAAGATCACTTAGTTTCTTTTTTTTTCATGGCACTTTCTATTTTTGGCTTGTACTTTAAAATATCTAGGTCTTGGGTCTGTCCTGAGTTATATTTTAAGGAGCGGCGTGAGGCGGTGTCCTGATTCCCTTTTCACATGTGGATGTACCTAATTTGCTCTGGCACCATCTGCTGCAAACCTTGCTCTCTCTTGAGTTCCTGTCGCTTCCGTGGGAAAGGCGGGTCTGCTGTGTCGCACAGGCCTGTTTCTGGGCTGTGCATGCTCTTGCCTATGCCTCTCTGTCTCGGTGCCCGTGGCTGCTTGGTTGGACTCCAGGTCTTCATGTTTTGCTCCAGGTTTGTTTTCCTCCAACGTTCTGAGTTGCCTGAGTTGGTCAATATTCACAAAGTGACCTACTTGGTGAAGATGGCGTTGGCTGCAGATCAAATGGGGAAGAACTGACATTTCAATAATAGTATGACTTCTTATCCATGCACATGGACTCTGTGTTTTAGTTCTTTTTTTTTTTCTTTCTTTCTTTTTTGCTTTTTGAGAC
The DNA here is from genome assembly GCA_004025085.1 of Thryonomys swinderianus. NCBI lineage: Eukaryota > Metazoa > Chordata > Mammalia > Rodentia > Thryonomyidae > Thryonomys > Thryonomys swinderianus. The sequence continues at coordinate 35,229 of PVIC010005329.1, forward strand.
AGGGTCTTGCTTATGGTGCCCAGGCAAGCCGCCGCAAACTCAGCAATCCTCCTGTCTCTGCTTCCCGAGTGCTGGGATGACGGGCGTGAGTCACCATGTCCGGCAGTGTGGTATATGGTGTTGATTGTTGGTGGGCGTGTCTCCACGCCCAGCATTCTATGGGGTTACCGGGGATTGAACTCAGGACCTTGCGCTTGCAAGGCAGGCGCCGGAACCACTGAGCTAACCCTCAGGCCTGTGTTTTAGTTCTTCATGCCATCAGAGTTTCCGCGTTTCCACTTGTTCTCTTGCCCAAACTGCACTAATTCAAGCCTCTGTCTACTGTGCCAGCTGTGCTAGGTCATGGTTTAGGCTCAGATCACTCAGTTCACTCTGCAGCCCGCTGTAGTGGTGCGTGAGGCCCAGGACTCTTCTTGTGGGTCCTCAGGCCAAAAGGCTCACGGGAGCTGAGTGCTGTCCTGTAGTCCAGGCTTTGCCAACGTGTGTTGGATGTTTGAGGATGTTGCAGCCAGGATCTCACCTGTGAGTGGACGAGCAGGTGCCCCTTTGCGGTGAGGCTGCTGAGCATTAGCTGTGAGCGTGTGGAATTGGAAATGGTGCCCATATGGAGTCTCTGGCCGGGAAAGGCATGGCGACTGGGCACAGATCCGGGATGTGGGATCCGTGGAGTCCCAGAGCACGCCAGAGGAAGCGCATTCTGCTGATGACACTTCCATGCCACCCACTCCAGGTTTCCTCCTGCTCCTCATTAGTTCCTCTTGCCCTGGGCCTTGTCAGACCCCACTCAGGGCCTTTGGTGACCTGCTCAGCATTCTGTGTCCCAGGAAGCCCCGCCGCCGGGACAGCTTTTTGAGCATCACCAGTGTCGTTTTCCTCCTTCTCCATCATTGCTGTTTCTGGACTGAGACCTGGCACTGCTGGGCTCCTGTGAAAACAGGCCCCACCGCAATCCATGTCCCACTTTCTGAGTGGCTAGGGCAGGCCGGGGCAGCCTGTGTGCCTGCTGGCCCCCCTGCCCAGCATCTTCAGCACCTGCGTTGGGTGCCAGCCCACACAGTCTGGTGTTTCCACTTGGCACTGGGCTCTGCTCCCTGCACACTTTCCCTGCAGCCCTAATGGCTTACGGCTCTGGCCAGACCCTGCAGGGGCTGTGCTGGAGGTGCCCTGCTCTTCTGGAGAGTCCAGGCCCTCCGCCTGCCGGCTGACCCCGCTCCACCCCTGAGTAGCTTGTTCTTGCTCCCGGCTATCTTTGAGGTCCCTCTCTTTTTGCTGATCCCTGTGGTCCTGGAGATCGAACCCAGGGACTCTGCCCTGAGCTACAAGCCCTTTTTTGTTCTGAGAGAGCATCCTGCTAAGATGCCTGGGCAGGACTTACTTTACCCTCCTGGAGTGCTGGGATAACCTCCCGTGCTCCCTTCTTCTGAGGGTTCCGGAGTAGGCCCATGCACGGTGTGTGGTGGGGCCCTGGCAGCCCCGGGAGGCTCAGTGGCCACACTTAGGCCACACTGAAGGCCTTGAGATGCCGCCCTGCCTTTGCTGTGTGGTCCGACCTGCGAGGCCCGCCCCAGCCAGGCACCAGGCTCCCCGGTCTGAGAGCCCTGTGCCTCTCTCCTTTCCTCAGTTATGCCTGCTCCTTGCTTTTCTTTGCCTGCTCTCTGCTGTGGGTGTGCTCTGTGTCCAGCCTGACACTCCAGAGCCAGAGCCAGCCAGGCCCTGTGCTGAGGGCACCAAGCCCCAGAGGAACCAGGTGGGCTGCATGCTGCCCATGGTGTCCGTGGAGACAGGGACCCCAGGGCCTTTCACCTTTCTCCCTGTTTGCCAGGTCGAGCCCCAACATGAAGACAACAAGCACCCCGCCTCTTTCTCTTTTGTTTCCTTCCGGTTAGAGAACAAAAGCAGCCCACCTGGGTGCAGGGAGCTGGTTTTCATTCTCACAGTAGCCCAGAAAAGCAAGATTATCATCTTACATGGGGGACCAAGTCCAAGATATGAAACCACCCACTGCGCAGTGGCCCAACAGGTCCCGGAGCAGGGCTCATTGGCACTGTGGACTTCTGGCCCCACAGAGAGGGCTGCCCATGCCCTCCTGGCCCCAGGGGGCCCACAACAGGGGTTGGTAGCTGGGATTTTGGGGCCTCACTGTGCTGCATCAGAAGCAAAGCAGGCTCTGGGGCACATGAATGTCACGCTGCTGCTCTGTGCCAGCACGCGGCTGGCAACAAAGTCCTGGCTAAGCCGGGAGCCCCTTGTGGCGGTGGCTGTGGCCACAGCCTTGGGACACAGCACAGTCCACCTGCCCCAAGTCCCGTGGGACGGCAGTTTTGCTGGGGTTCTTCACGTAAGGTTTCAAAGGTCAGCAAGCTCTGCAGCTCTCCAAGACCCTGTGCCCCCAGCCCGCGCTAGTGTGGCCCTCATCCGACTGGGGTCCTGAAGCCCAGGCCGGCTTGCTCCCTCAGAGCTCCCGTCCTGTGCAGAACACTCCACACTCCCGGTACTCGGGGCCCTACAGAGAGTGCTGGCCATGGCGGTCCAGGCTCCTGCCCTTCCCAGGCCAGATCAGGGTGTGCCCCATGGTCACAGCCTGCCGGCTCTCCACGCAGTAGCAGGGTTAGGGCTGGGCCCAGCCTCTGTCTCCACAGCCCCTTCTACGCTGAACTCACTTCCAGGCCCATCTGCCCTGCACTTCACCCTGTCATGCCACGGACCCCAGGGAGCCTGGGCCAGCCCTAAGAGCCAGCCTTTCTACAACAGCAGCCCAGCCACTGGAGCCGATGTCCTGATGGTTCTTGTAGGGGCACTGTGGACAGAGTGGGAGCTGGCGTGGGGCCCAGGAGACAGAAACTCGCAAGGACACATCTCGAGGCCAGAGGGAGACTGGGCTAACCCTCCCTGACCACACCCAGGGGTCTGACTTGTCTCCTGGCCTCAGGGTGAGGGCGGGGTCTAGGTGTCCACAGGGCCCAGCACAGAGGCCGGGTGGTCAGTGTTGTGGGTTCAGAGAGGCCCTGGCTGGCCAGTGGCTACCTCTCAAGGACACAGCCCATGTCCTCTGCAGTGGACTTTGTAAGGCCTGGGGCCCCGTTACGCTGAGACGCTACATGCTGGGATGCTGCCAAACCCCACATGGCAGGTCTCCCTTGTTCAGGAGGAGAAACTGAGGCAGCGGAAGTTCAGGTCACACCTCCTGGAAGAGTACGGGCAAAGCAAGGTCAGAACTCAGCCTGCCCAGAGCTGTGGCCTTGAGTCCTCCACGTCCCTCCTTGGGCGGTGTTGGAAAGGTATCCACACACCTGGAGACGGGTGGGTCCTCGGGACGGAGCAGTGCTAGAGGCTGGGCCACCCAGGACGGGTGTACGCAGGACTTTGCCCCGTTGGCATGCAGCTGGGCAGGACCTCCTAGGGTTGTTGGTAAACCCGAGGGAAACAGGAGTGCGAGGTCTCGGGGATGCGCTCGACACCTTTCCTACTTCCTGGCTCTCAGCACTGAGATCACACGAGGACAAGGAGAGAGACGGTGGAGGTGGTGGGCAGTGGAGGTGTGGGTCCTAGGGCAGCGCATGGGCGAGACAGTGCCGGTCCATGGCCCATCAAACCTCCAGCCCAAGACAGACCGTCTGCAGCCCAGGGAGAGGAGCGGGAGGGGCTTTCCCACTTCTGACGAGCGACATCAGAATGGAAGGCTTGATCGGTAACCTGGACACCTCTTAGGACTTTGTTTTTATCTTCATTGGTTATACCACGATATGCCTGGGGAGTGACCTTCATATTTACCCTGTGTAGGGCATGCAGAGTTTCCCAAATCTATAAGTTAATGCCCTCTGCCTTCTCTTCTCCTTTCCTCAACACCACCTGCAGATGCCAGGCCTTTTGATTACTCATAGACTGTCCACAGCTTCATCGTTTTCAATTTAAAATCTTCCTTTTCCTCTTCTTCAGATTCATCCTATTTCTGTCTTCAGTTCTTGGTCTCTTCTCCCATTTCTATGGTGTCAGACTAGCCATTGTGTTTTTTTTTTCAGACACTGCATTCTTCAGTTCTAGGACTTCCATCTGGCTCTTTTGATAGAGCATGTTAGGCTCAAAAACAAGAGCTCACGAGCTGACCCTGTTTCCTCAGCACTGTCTCACTGGGACACACTGCTGTGTGAGATGCTAAGCACCTTAGCTGTGTGGATGTCTTTGTGACCTACACTATGCAGCCCACACATCTATAGGGTGACTGCCTGCTCCTTAGAAAAAAATTTCCAAGCCCTGTTCTCTTCCACAGACCTGACCATGAACAAGCATATTTTCCTTTCCTTCCCTCAAGAGCATGGTTGTAGCTGTGGTAAAGTCCTTAACTGCTAATTCTCATCCAGGTTGGCTGAGGTCTCTATCCTTGACTGACAAAGTTGGTCCGTTTCTCGTTCCTTTGTGTGTCTGATCCTGCGGATAGTATCCAGAGCATGGGATGGACAGTGGGGACTCTGCACAGGGTTCAGCTCCTCTGGAACGGACTGACCTGGGCAGTGGCTGCCATCTTACCAGGGAGCTGACCAAAGTGGACAGCAGCCCAAAGATGCCTGCTGTGATCTCTGCTCTCGTCTTTCAGCTTCTTTGGGGAGCCACAGATGTGCCTTACTCCTCTGTGAGTCAACAGGGAGTTACAAGGAGCAGCTGGAGATTTGTGGCACGTGGAACTCAGGACTCTGTTCTAGCTCTCCCCTCACAGCAAGCCGCCCTCAGCCAGTGGTCACCTGAGATGTTCTGCGTCCAAGCAGCAGGACCCGCGTTCAGGAAAATGCAGCCAAAGAGCAGGAGTCCTTTCTTAGAGTCGGACGTCTCCTCTGTGCTTGGTCCTCTAAACTGTCTGTGTTGAGACATGTCCGGGTGAGGTATACAATGGGAGCTCCTCGCCCACCTCTTCCTGTTGGTGAGCCCGTAAAATCTGTGCCTCGTTTCCATCAGGTACTACCCATTCGGCCATAGAAAGCACACCTAGAGCCCCACCCTGCTTTGTAAGTGGTGGCTATCAGGAGTGCAGTGACCGCCGGAGCTCCTCCAGTAAGGACATGAGGATGTGGGCTCACAGCTGCCCTGCTGTCCATGGCCTCTGGGGCTCCCACTCCCCAAACCCCAAACCCCTGGGCACCAGTTCTCCTGGGGTCTGGTGCCCACGTTGCTGTGAATGTACACAGTTGACTGTGGTGTGCCCACCTCCGTGTGCTGCCCCCCGCACTGGAGCTGCGCAGGAAACTATTCCTCCTAATTCAGTGCACCAGGTCTCGTGCTGTGCCTGAAGCCAACTCCAGAGCTCCAGGCTCTACCTCACCACACCCCCTACACTGCTAGGGCACAAATGTGGGAGCCCCTGCGAGACTAGGTGGCTGCCTGCTCTCCAAACCCCAGGTCCCCCGGGCCTCTTCCCGTGAGTCTTCTTGCCTGATGGTACTTTTGTGGGTGGCAGAGGTTACAGGGAAGCAGGACATTGGGACTGCACTCAGCCTGTTTGAACAGCACTGTCTACAAATGAGAAAGAAGAGGTGAGTAGGGGGAAGATGCGAATTAATCCAAGCAGTCACTCTGTGGTTTTGAAGAGAGGAGGCCCACAGTCACAGGATACACAGCACCTCTGTGCAGGCTGAGGTCCAAGGACCAGGGCGTTCCTCCCTTGAAGACCCCACAGTTTATTTCTAGTGTGAATGTGGCCAAGTTCTGCTGAGTACTGGAAGTGACTCTTCCAAAAAAGTGCTTTTCGGATGTGGGTGCAGGCCTCGCTCCGAGGGGCAGGTGTGAGCCCAGCTTGCCCGGGGCAGAGCCCAGGCCGGTGGGGGAGGTTTGGTGGCATCTGCTAAGGCTGGAGCAGATGCCACTCTCTGTACCTCCCACCCCAGCTGGCATGGACACCCTCACTGCAACCCTCACACAGGCTGAGTTGGCACAGCTGGGGCAGCATATGGACATCAGAGGGAAGGGTCTGAAACTATGGGCTAGGTCCAGGGGTACAAGCCAGCCTGGTACTGGGATGGCCTGAGGGAGTCTCCTGTCAGTGTGTGTGTGTGTCTCTGCATGTGTCCCTGTCTCTTGGTGTCTGCGTGTGTCTGTGTATCTGCGTGTCATGGTGTGTGTTCGTGAACATGCCCACATGCCCTCCTGCAGCTGTACCTACACGTGTGCCCAGCCTGTGTCTGCCCGGCCTGCTCTCTCCCCCACCCCGCCCCTTTCCGGTCCACTTGGCTCATTAGGCAGAATCTGATTCTCTGAGGCTTGTGCGTGTTAAAGTAAAACCAGGGGATTTACTGTGCCCTGCGTTTGCTTAGGCTCAGCTAAACTGGCTGTCACCTTGAGAGATCCTTGGTAGCGGGTGACCAGGCTGGGGCAGCGAAGTGCAGAGGCTCCTGGCTGGCCTGGCACCTCCAGCCAGAGGGTTTGTAATTAGAACTAAAGCATCCGGCCTCGTTGTCAGTGTCCAGCAACTGTGCCATCCTGTGCTTAATTGCCTGTGACTCTCTGCCCGAGACTGCTCACTTGTGGGCTTGGGTGTCCGACCTTCTGGCTTCATCCTCCATGGTCCCTTGATGCCTCCTCGGAACGTCCCTGCCTTCATGGCCACTGTCACTAGCTTCTTCTAGGTCATAGTGGTGCCCCTGTTGCTGCATAGTACCGGAGACAGTCGCACAAGAGGAGAGAGGTTGACTTGGTTTGCTTGGTCTGGAGGTGCCAGTCCCTGACCACTGGCTTTGCCACTCTGGGCTGTGCTGGCACCGCACAGCACAATTATGGTGCAACAAGCACAATCCAGCGCCCTCCCTCTGCCCCGTCCCAGGAGGTGGGGACACTGGCCTAGGGAACCCTATCTTTAGGTGCCAGCTTTGGGTGGGCACCATCACCTCCATGCCCTCAAGCTGCCTGAGCATGGTGCAAAGACGGCTTCACAGGGGCCTCAGGGGCCTGGAATGAGGACCTGGGCATGCTCTGTGGGCGGCACCTTGGGAGTCCCAGCCCCCACTGTCCCCTCTGGGGCCCCTCCCCTCCCGCACACCGCTAACACCCCTCCCCCGCCCGCAGTGTTCCACCTGTCCCACAGGGTCACCAGCATCGTGCCCGAGAGTGCGCTGCTCATCATGCTGGGCCTGGTGCTCGGGGGCATCGTCTGGGGAGCAGACCACATTGCCTCCTTCACAATGACGCCCACGCTCTTCTTCTACTACCTGCTGCCCCCCATTGTGCTGGATGCTGGCTACTTCATGCCCAACCGGCTCTTCTTTGGCAACCTGGGCACCATCCTGCTGTATGCGGTCATTGGGACCGTGTGGAACGCTGCCACCACAGGCCTATCGCTTTACGGTGTCTTCCGCAGTGGCTTAATGGGTAAGTCGCCACCGGCAGGCTAGTGTGCCGCGCGGGGACCGAGGGCCGAGGAGGGGGTGTGGCCGACGCCTCCAGGGTCGCCGTGTGTCCCGAGGCCCAGCCAGTGCGGGAAAGGACCTCGAGGCCACGGAGACTGTGAGAGGCAGGTGGTCACCCCGGGCACGTCCGGCCCTCGGAGCTGTGTCCCCTTACAGGCCACTCCCTCAGGGCTCCTGCTGCCCAGACCCCCAGAACCGCCAGGGAGCGAGCCTGGCGGGCACGTGCCGTGGGGTCCTCGGTGAGAGCACACGCTGACGGCTGCCTCGCGGCCGACGCAGGCCTCCCGGACCAGTGCCGCAGCCTCGTGGGGCCGCGCTCGGCCTCACCTGTCAGACAGCACCACGAGGTGCTGGCTGTGGTATCCCAGCTTGTGTTGAGAGCAGAGGAGCCCGAGGGCCGTCTGGTGCACCCGTGTCCCAGGCCGGCCTCTCGTGACTGAACACATGTGCGGGGCCCCACATCCTGCCGGGCAGACCGTGTGCCTAGCTTTTCATGCCAGCATCCTCCTGACGAAAGGCAAAGTACTAAGGCGCAAGGAGCCGAGCGATAGCAAACATGTCTGTCCTGCAGGCCCTCAGCCTGTCCTGCTGGTCACATGGGAGTGGCGCGCTGCATCCCACAGTGAGCACGGAGGTGGTGGCACACAGCTGGCCAAGGCTGGACATTGGCCATCCCCTCTGGGAGGTGATGGCACAGGCAGGGCACGACTGGCCTCTGCAGACAGTGGTCAAGGCCTCGTGTACCTGCCCCCGCTGCACCCAGGAAGGCCAGCCTGGACAGTGCTGAGGCCACTGCAGTGGGTCCAGCCACTGGCCTCCTGGTCTGCGGCACAAAAGGGAGCACCGAGCCTGGCCTGCTTTCCGCTGGGTCAAGCGCCCCTGGCAGAGCCCAGCAGGGAGACTATGTGTCCACACGAGGCTGGCTGTGTTCCGGTGGAAACAGCGGGTTTCCAGGGTGCACTGCAGGCTCTCGCAGAGCCCTAGGGCACCAGGCTGTGTGTGCTCTGCACACCTCACACCTGGCCTTGAGTACATTTGCACCCAGAAGGCCAACAGGGCTGTGCGGCAACAGGCAGCCATAGGACACTGTGACACTGGCTGGTGGCTCCTGGGCTTGAGGATTCGCAGAAATCTCAAGGTCCCCTGCCCTCCATGGCCCTGGGCAGGGAACCATCTCTCACCCAGCCTTGCATCTTGGCTCCAGGAGAGGGCAGTTCTGATGATGCCCAGGCGGAAGAGCAGAGCCTTTATGAGGACCCCGCTGCCCGGACACCCGGGGGCACCCAGCCATGGGCTCTCTGGCTGCTCCCGAAGGTCCCCTAGCCCTGTCGCCAGCCTGACACCACAGGTGGCCCCCACTTCTGCCCCAGCTGGCCTGCTCTTTTCCTGGGCAGGGCCCCATCCGGCGCTCACTCCCGGCTGGCTCGGTTCGCAGGCGACCTGCAGTCTGGGCTCCTGGACTTCCTGCTGTTCGGCAGCCTCATCGCGGCTGTGGACCCCGTGGCTGTCCTGGCAGTGTTTGAGGAAGTGCACGTCAACGAGGTCCTGTTCATCATTGTTTTCGGGGAGTCACTGCTGAACGACGCTGTGACTGTGGTGAGCAGCAGGCAGGTCCCCGGGCGACGACAGCGTGTTTCAGTGACAGGTCCAGGAGGCCAGGGACCTGGGGCCCAGCCTGCGGTACTTGCATCCCTGAGACCGGTGAGACCCGAGGGCCTGCCCAGGATGGGAGCCGCCCTTCCTAACACCGGACAGGAGAAGAACAGTCTGGGAGGGATCGTGTCATCTGCTTGGGCTGCTAGGGCTTCGACCAGAGGCTCGTTTCCCGGGGTTCTGGAGGCTGGAGTCCGAGGTCAGGGCACGGGGACCGGCCCCACCACAGCTCTCCTGGGCGTGTGGACTCTGGCTCCTCCCCGTGTCCTCGCAGGGACGCACCTCCATGTTGTCTGTGGCCTGGCCTCCTCTGCTCGGGAGCATGCCGGCGGGCTGCGCTAGGCTCACTCAGTTGACCCTCTCTCCCTCAGTCGTGTCTGCAGAGGCCCATCATCACACACAGGCACACGCCGAGATCCTGGGGTCAGGGCTCAACTGGTGAATTCGGAGGCCCCTTTGCCCCTCAAAGCAGTCGAGGAAGCCAAAGCTGCTGTGTCTGTCTCCCCAGGGCTCCGCAGGCAGGGTGTTCTATACGAGCCACAGGTGCATAACCTGGGCACAGCGGCTGCTCTTCACACCGGAAGTCTCACACCCGTCCCAGGTTGTCCTCATGGGAGGAAAGAAGCCCGGGGATCTGGCCCAAGTGGTACTGCACCTACCTGGGAAGCTCAAGGGCCTAAGTCTGATCCCCAGTGCTGCAAAAAACCCCAAGGGAACTCCTGGAGGAGAGAGCAGTGACTGAGGATGTGGCAGAACTTTGCAGACCGTGGATGAGTGACCTCTCGCTGAGGTTCTGAATTCTAGGTTCCCACATCCCTTAAAGTCAGGACAGGACAGCGCAGGGCACGCACCACATTCACTGTAGCTCTCACGAGCTGTCGGGGGCAGCTGGGACCCACTGAGGTCTCCAAACTCAACAGCAGCTCCTGTGTCCACTCGGCCACTTCCAGAACATTCTCTCACCTGTTTACCCTACTTGCCGCTCATCTTCCGCCCCCTTCCTACTGACAGCCTTCCTTCTAAGGTCTGCACTGCTGTGGCTCCATACAGCGTTCAGGTCCATCAGGCTGAGGGCGGAGCCAGGAAGGCCAGCTGTGAGTTCAGGCTGACCGGGTGTTATGTCTTCTGTCCCGCAGGTCCTGTACAATGTGTTTGAGTCTTTTGTGACATTGGGTGGTGACAAAGTGACAGGAGTGGACTGCGTGAAAGGCATAGGTATGTAGCTGGCAGCCCCTGCCTGCCCACCCTCAGGCCTGTCCTCTGCTACCCTGTGAGCCACAGCCCCAGCAGGAAAAGGCACTTCCACCATGCCGCTGTATTGGCCAGCTTTCTGTTGTCAAAGGAAAATACAACTTAGAGAAGGACAGGTTCATCTGGGTCCTGGTTTCAGCCCACAGCAGGCAGGCTCCGAGGAGAAAGAGCACAATGGAAAGGCCTGGTGGAGGACAGGGGCTCGCGTCACGGCAGCCAGGAAGCAGAGAGGGAGGGGGAAGGGTAACAGGAGAGAAGAAGCCCAAGGAAGAGAGGGTATGGGCAGCTGGGGACAGGAAACCCCATAAATCACACCCCGTGACCACCTCTTCCATCAGGGCCCCGACAGCTGTCCAGCTGTGAATCCACCAATGGGTTAGTCAGTAGATGAGGTTAGCACCACGCAACCCAATTACCCTCCAAACTCCTCACCTACAAACGCACAGGACACGGGCACAGTTTGTTCAAGCCGCCCCGGTTGCCGTGCTAGGCCTTGTGCACGCCCCTTCCCAGACACCTCCAACACATGGTCCTAAGGGGTTCCGGGTGGCTCCCTGCATAGGAACACTAGTCTTCCTGGGGCTCCAAGAAGAGACAGATGGACAGTGTCAATTGATGTGGGGCCTGGCCCTTGCTGTCAGCCCGGGCCGCGGGGCTTTATCTGAGCAGTGCTCCCTAGAGGGGGTCGGGCTCCCAGGAGCCGAGGCGCCCACCACCCTATAACCCTTTCCGTTCTGGGGCTGGTTCCCAGAGGGGACCCCTCCCGAGCAAGCAGCACTTGAACTTCCATGGGAGGCCTGGCACAAAGGGCGCTCTGGCACCTCCGCCACACCCTGTCCCCCCAGTGTCCTTCTTCGTGGTGAGCCTGGGGGGCACGCTGGTGGGGGTCATCTTCGCCTTCCTGCTGTCCCTGGTGACCCGCTTCACCAAGCACGTGCGCATCATTGAGCCCGGCTTCGTCTTCCTCGTCTCCTACCTGTCCTACCTCACGTCTGAGATGCTGTCCCTGTCGGCCATCCTTGCGTAAGTTCTTGGGTGTATGTGGAGCCCAGAGCTTGAGCAGCAGCCCTGCAGGCATCTGGGCAGAGGCCAGAGACTCTGGGGCACCTCCTAGATAGCCGTGTGGGCACAGTTCGCGGCTAGCCCTTCATACCCAGCTCCCAAGGCAGGGAACAAGGGGTGGATCCATGCAGTCCTTCTTGAGTGTGACCTTCAGGGCGTACATTCCAGCCGCCTAGTCCCCAAGCTATGTTGAAATTTTTGTGTGGGTTGAGGAATTTTATTTATTTAATTTTAAATAAGGGCTGGGTGTTTCTGAAAAATTTTCTGTGACTACAGTGCCTTCCGGGGGTGGCTGGGGCTGGAAAGATCTCATGTGACCTTGCAGCCCCAACCTGCCCACTCAGGCAGGCAGCTCTTTGCTCAGACGGCTCTCTCAAGGCTGGCACGGCCTGGAAGACGCCAAGTACCTGTGGGGCATGAACAGATACAGAGGCCATTCACTGTGATTCTGGGCGCCCAGTCCCAGGTGGGGGCAGAGGGCAGCAGAGAGCGCCTATCTCAGGGCACCCGCTCAGGAGAAGGCCACTCCACACGGCAGGGGAGCCCTGACCTCGGCTGGCTGAGGCACAGCCGGGGCGGACCCTCCCCCAGGGCCCAGTCTCGAGTGCCTGCCCACTGAGTGGCAGCCTCGTGGCCTCCCATCCCCAGAATCACCTTCTGTGGCATCTGCTGCCAGAAGTATGTGAAGGCCAACATCTCAGAGCAGTCGGCCACCACGGTGCGCTACACCATGAAGATGCTGGCCAGCGGGGCGGAGACCATCATCTTCATGTTCCTGGGTATCTCCGCCGTGGACCCTCTCATCTGGACCTGGAACACAGCCTTTGTCCTGCTCACGCTGCTCTTCATCTCCGTGTACCGAGCCATCGGTGAGGACACCTTCAGGCCCGGGGCAGTGCCCACGATCAGCCTGGCCACCACCCTGATGAGTACCCAGGCTTCCATGCAGCCTCGCGAGGAGGTGCTGCCTGAGTGACGAGGGGGCCAGGTTCAGAGGACAGAGGCCCTGCAAGACATGTCACTATAGGCACTTGCATTGTCCAGGGCCACAGGGCTGAGCCTCCTTCCCCGCTGCAGGCGTCATCCTGCAGACCTGGATCCTGAACCGGTACCGCATGGTGCAGCTGGAAACCATTGACCAGGTGGTGATGTCCTACGGTGGCCTGCGAGGGGCGGTGGCCTATGCCCTAGTTGTGCTTCTGGACAAGAACAAGGTCAAGGAGAAGAACCTGTTCGTCAGCACCACACTGATTGTCGTCTTCTTCACAGTCATCTTCCAGGTGCAGCTCGGCAGCTCGGCTTTGCAGTGGCCACATCCCTGCCCCCAGCCCTGTGGGACCAGAATTTCCAAGCTCCAGACCTGAACTGGGTTTTGTAATTTTAGTAACTAGGAGAGTTTTGTAGGTTTTCATGTGGTCCCACAGGGGACGTGGCCCAGTTGTCCTGAGAATTGGCCCCAGGCGTCGGATGTGCAGAAGGCCTGCTGTTGCGCCGCCTGGTGGGCTGGACAGGGCCCATGTACCCATGCTGGTGGCCTGCAGCTGGGTGCTCTGCCGGCCGTGGGTCAGCGGGGCCGTCCCTCTGTCTCCCAGGGCCTGACCATCAAGCCCCTGGTGCAGTGGCTGAAGGTGAAGCGGAGCGAGCAGAGGGAGCCCAAGCTCAACGAGAAGCTGCACGGCCGGGTAGAGTGGGGACACGGTGGGGGAGGGCCAGCATCCCTGCTGTCCCCAGTGCATCCCCTGCACGTTGGGGTGAGGCTGTCCTGTGACCCTCTGGACATTCGTTTTCTCCAACAGGCTTTTGACCACATTCTCTCAGCCATAGAGGACATCTCAGGACAGATTGGACACAATTATCTCAGAGATAAGTAAGTGGCCTGAGCCTTCTGGACAAATCCTGGGCCAAAATGGGCACAGCTCGAGATACATAATGGGCTCACCTGTTGGTTTCCTGCTCTTTCAATCGGTCGCCCTGGATTATAAGGCTAAGGGAGTGCTCGCTTCGGCAGCACATATACTATAAGGCTAAGGGACGCAAGGCCTAGAAAGGGCCAGGTAGGTCGTGTCACTGTGACCCAAGGGTTTCATGGCCGGTTTCTGGAGGACCTTCACTCAAGTGGGCCAGGGCATCAAGTGAGCTGCCTGGGTTCTGCACCGGTCCTGCCCCTTGAGGGGCACCTGGGCAGCATCAGCGTGCCCACGCTGCAGGTGCCCACAGGTGAAGAAGCTGAGCTTTGCAGAGCGACTGGTGCGGTGAGCACATCAAGAACACAGATCTTGGGCCGGAGGGTTAGCTCAGTGGTTCCGGCGCCTGCCTCGCAAGCACAAGGTCCTGAGTTTGATCCCGGTAACTACATACAATGCTGGGTGTGGAGACTCATGCCCACCAGCCATCAATACCACATACCACAATGCCGGACGTGGTGGCTCAGGCCTGTCATCCCAGCACTCGGGAGGCAGAGACAAGAGGATTGCCGAGTTTGCGGCGGCTTGCCTGGGCTCCATAGTGAGCTCAGGGCCAGCCTGAAGTACAAAGCAAGACCCTGTCTCAAAAAAAAAAACAAAACACAGATCTTGTTCCTGGTGGAAAGTGATGCCCTTTCAATGTGTTTGCTTAATTCCCAATTGCTAAATGACGTGGGAATTGAAAATGAGGCAAATGCTCCATTCTCTGAATACAAGGAAGTACATGTTAGCATCTATCAGTACTTAAAATTATTTTGTCCATGAAGTGGTATCAATTTCTATTTTATTGTAAAATACATTTGACACTTAAAATTGTGTAACTCCAATAAGGAATTAGAGATACACATGGCAGCCCTGCTGTGTGAGATAATGGTTCACACTCCACCAGGGGTGGCAAAGTTGGCACGAAGCCCAGGCATGCTGCCTCAGAGCAGGAACCAAAGCAAACAGCCTCCACCTCAGCCCTGTCCTGGCATCACCCCCTGAGGTTCACACCAAGGGAGAGGATGGTTTCTTTCACCTTCTACTGATGCCACTGTCAAATGGGAGCAGGGTGGTGGGACAGCACTGATGGGATGGCTAAAGTCACCCGGAGGGCGTCTCGGGACAGAAACACCAGGACAAACAGGATGTTCTTGTGCAAGGTGCAGCCCCAGAGACCTCTGTCCATTCAATCCTACGTCCAGGGCTCTGTCTGTGTGGGCAGGAGCCCGAGGCACGGGCGCTAACAGTCTGACTGTCCCTAGGTGGACCAATTTTGACAGGAAGATCCTCAGCAAAGTCCTCATGAGAAGATCAGCCCAAAAGTCTCGAGATCGGATTCTGAATGTTTTCCATGAGCTGAACCTAAAGGATGCCATTAGCTACGTGGCTGAGGTACAGGAATGTCCCATCTGTCCCTGTCCTGGAGTCAGGGGACTGGCCCTGCAGTGGCACCCAGGGTCGGATACTGTGAGCACTGCACCTGCCCATGCCAGCTTGGCCTCAGGGCTCAAGATATGTGAGATCAAACAGAGATGTGACATGTAGATCACTGAAGGTCCCAGCCCTCCCGCACCCCAGCGTGGAGGATGAGAAGTCAGGCCACCCCTCTTGGCACACACGTGACTGCTTTGTCTGCTCATGACCCACCACTGGGACACATCTATGTCCCCGGGGGCCTGAAGCTCTGATGCCAAGCTCAGGCTTAGGTCCAGGCTGCCCAGGTGCTGAGCAGTCCTCAGCCTCAAGCACCGGCCAGGCCTCTTACGCAGGCAAACTCAGCTTCTAAGAGCCAGAAGCCTAGATGGGATCAGAGACTTCTGGTGGCCTCTGCTTGTTGCTTCCTGTCTCTCGGCCGCTTCTCACCTTCATGCAGTTGAGCGGACACCAGGCAGGTCCCTGAGCCTCAACTCGCCTGACTGGCCAGAATGGTTCCAATCTGTGGCCACACTCTTGGGCTCTGCTCTCTCTGTCCAACTTCCAGGGTGGGCCTGGCGGAAGGTGACCCAGGCATGTTTCGACCCAAGTCCCTCTGGGCCTGAGGCCTGGGGCTTGGAGACCTACCGGGGATGAGGCCACTGTCCTTAGTCCCTAGGTTGGACTGTTTCCCTAACCCTCCGAAGACCTCCAGGGGTCGCCCTGTGGGTCCTGGGGTCTAACCTGGCTGGGGTGAGCACTGGACAAAATGGACTCACCTTCCCGGGCTCCATCTCTGTCTCCTCGAACCCATGGGTCGCTGAGTGTGGGCACCAGTCCTGGGCTTCCTAATGGAAGAGGTGCTGCCTCACGGTCCCCTTTGTTGACCAGCCAGACATTTCTTGCAGGGTGAGCGCCGTGGATCCCTGGCCTTCATTCGCTCCCCAAGCACTGACAACATGGTCAATGTGGACTTCAGCACACCGCGGCCATCTACTGTGGAGGCCTCGGTCTCCTATCTCCTGTATGTGCCCCAGGCCGCCCCTCGCCAACACGCCTTTCTCTTGTGTCCTGACCACATTCTCCCAAAGGCTCTAAATGGGTTTCTTGCCCTGGCTGCTGGCGGTAGCACAGGGTGGAGAAGGGCTCCAGAGAGCGCGGGTGCTGACGCCGCACAGGGGGACCTTTCAGAACGGCCCGCAAGGCTGTGTTCCCGGAGGCAGACGCAGGGAGGGGTGTAGTGCGGCCGGCAGACGCAGGGGCTGAGGCCGGAGCGTGTGGCGTGGCCAGCAGACTCAAGCCTTAGACCGGGAAAGGGTACCAAGGCAAGTCTCAGATGTCCATACGTAGGCCTGGCAGCTGATGGCCAGCTCTGGCCAGTCACTGGTGCAGGTCTGAAGCTGGGAGAGTAGTGGACAGGTAGTACTGGGGTCAGGTGGGTTTTGGAGGGGGACTGTGGGGTACTTTAAACAAGAGGTGGGAAGACTCCACCTGGGGCCAGCTGAGTCAAGTGTCACGCAGAGGAGCCACCAGCCAGGGCTCCAGGGCTCCAGGGCTCCAGGGCTCCAGGGCTCCGGGCCTGGTCAGGGCAAGGGGCAGCAGAAACCCTGCTCGGCTCCCGGCTCAGTACTGTCTGTGCAGGAGGGAGAACGTGAGCGCTGTGTGCCTGGACATGCAGTCCCTGGAGCAGAGGCGAAGAAGCATCCGTGACACGGAGGACATGGTCACCCACCACACACTGCAGCAGTACCTGTACAAACCGAGGCAGGAGGTGAGCTCAGCGCTGCACACAGCCCCTGGCCCCCGGGCTCCCTTCCTCCCTGGGACGCAGGGATCGGGGCTGCTCCTTCTGGCTGCCAGCCTGCCCTCCCCTCTTCTAGCACAAACACCTCTACAGCCGGCACAAGCTGACGCCCAACGAGGCTGATAGGCAGGACAAAGAGATTTTCCACAGAACCATGCGCAAGCGCCTGGAGTCCTTTAAGTCGGCCAAGCTGGGTGTCAACCAGAGCAAGAAGGCAGTCAAGCTGCACAAGAGGGAGCGTGCGCAGAAGCGGGTGAGGGGCCCGCGCGAGGGGAATGAGGGAGCAGTTGGGTGGGGCAGGGAGTCGGGTGCGGGCAGAGTCTGAGCACGAGCGTGTCTGTGAGGACCTGCACTTGTCCACAGAGGAACAGCAGCATCCCCAACGGGAAGCTGCCCGTGGAGAGTCCGGCGCACGACTATGCCGTCGAGGAGAAAGGTAGGCGTGGTGCGGGGCAGGCCCTCTCCCTCTCTCCTCCCTGAGCCAGCCACAAAGCAGCACCCCCCCCCCCACGACCGAACCAGAACCGCAGGGTGGTTCTGCCTCCCCGGCCCACTCGCTCCCTGCCCCTGGGCTGCCTTGGTACTGCTGGGTCACAGCCGCCCCAGTGACGACTCCTGGGCACACACTAGCTGCCAAGGGCCTGGGCCACCAGCCCCAGCCCAGTTCCCTTTTGTTCCCTGCTCCAAAGATTTGGCATTTTCAGACCCCGAGGAGACGCTGGACTACGGAGCGGAGGAGACCGGCGGGGGCATTGAGTTTCTGGCCAACGTCACGAAGGACACAGCCTCAGACTCTCCCGCAGGTGAGGAGACTGGAGACGGGGACACCCTGGGTGCCCGGGAGCCCAGCTGTGGAGGGTGCCCAGCAGCCAGGGCCTGAGGGCCGAGGACGGGGCGGGCTGGGGTGAGGCTGGCAGCTGAGAGGCGCAGCACCGACGTGCAGGCGACCCGTGGCGGTGGTCACAGAGGAGCTGCCACCGGCCCGGACGGTACGCCGCTCCCGCGAGGCTGACGAGCACTGCCCTCTCTCCTAGGAGTTGAGAACCCTGTGTTCTCCCCGGATGAGGACCCGGACCCCAGCACTCTTGCCAGGGTGCCGCCCTGGCTGTCCCCTGGGGAGACTGTGGTGCCCTCCCAGAGGGCTCGTGTGCAGATCCCTCAGTCTCCCAGCAACTTCCGCCGCCTGACACCCTTCCGCCTCAGCACCAAGTCAGTGGACTCCTTCCTGCTGGCCGACAGCCCAGAGGAGCGGCCCCGCAGCCCGCCTGAGTCCACGCACATGTAACTGCACCTCCCCCTAATGCCTTTCTCTCTGATGCTCTCTCCAGGGCTCTCCTTGCTCTCCTGCGGCTCTTCCTCTTCTAGACGCCAGCTTCCATCGGCTTCAGGCTGCTCGGGGAATGCCGACCCACCAGCGTCTTTGCTTCTCTTAAGGGCACTGGGATCCAGAGGGGGGAAGGGCTTGTTTGCAGGTGGCGCTTGAGAACATTCACTGTCAGGCTGCCAGCTGAATCGCAGGGCGGCTGTGCTTGCCCTGAATCACCCATCACACTCCCGCCGGCTCAGACGCACAGAGCAGGGGGGGCAACGCGCAGAGAGGCCCGAGGATGCAGGCGCGGAGCTCGCTCGGGACAGAGGCAGCAGGTCTCTTGTGCCTCACAGAGACAGGGCAGGGGCAGGGCCGGGGGGCTCTGCCCAGCGGCGCGGATGCCAGCGCACTTGCTGGGGCTCCCGCCGGGATCGTCCCAGTGCGGGTGAAGAGCCCGCAGAAACTCTGGCCGCAGGGCTCCGGCCATTCCACGCTTTCTTTCGGGTCCCCAGGACGGCGGGAGGAACCGACGCAGGCGGGCGAGCCCAGGCGCGGCAGGCTGCAGACCCGCTGCTCAGGGAGCAGGGAGGTTTTCTGCTGGTGGCGCCCGCAGAGGCCAGGGCCCCGCCCGCCGGGGACGCACCCGTGAGGCAGGCCGCCCGGGCCGCCGCGGCCCTTCGAGCTGCCCCTGCTCTTCCTCCGAACTCGGGCCGGCCCGCAGGGACCCCGAGCGAGGCGCGCGCCTCGGCCTCACGCCCTGTATCCCGCAGGTGACACCGGCTCCGACACGCCGCTGACCAGACGCTCGTCCCCGCGCCGGGGCGCGCCCGCCGCCCCGCAGAGCCCGCGCCCAGCGCCGTCGCCGCCCGCGAGTCCCGGGCGACCCGCCCGCGCCGCAGGGCCCGGGGCGCATGCGCGGTCGGCGGCGGCGCGGCGCGTGCACAGCCGGCGCTCGTTCCAGCGGCCGCGTGCCCGCCGCCGCCCCGAGCTGCGCAAGTTGGCTTCGCTGCAGCCCCCGGGCCCCGCGGAGCTGCCGCCCCTGGCGCTGGAGCAGGAGCAGACGCCGCTGTGACCCGGACGTCGTGCCCGGCGGGGCCGCACCCACTCGGTGGCCGAGGGGCCAGGCGGGCCCCCGTGCAGTCGCTGCCTGTCTGGAGCCATCAGTCCCTGAGCCGCTTTTGGTCTCGCTCGGCGCCCCGCGAGCGGAGGCCATGAGCTCCGAGACCTTCGGCCAGTCACAAACACTGCCGGCCCTGTGCTGCCCCTCGCCCTCTGGCTGGCGACACCCGTGGCGTGGCTGTCTCAGCCCTTGCGGCACAGCCTCGTCCTGGTGGCCTGGCCCAGCGGCTGCCCGCATGTCCCGACCTTGGGCTTGCCCTGTACTCGCGGACAAGGGCCCACCCGAGTGCCTCCTGGCGCCCAACGGCCAGGCGAGGCTGCGGACGAGGTTTCCCAGGGCAGCCTCGTGGGGAGGCGCCGTGGGGTGCCCTGGGTCTCCGGCCCCGAGCCTCCAGGGGAGAACAGCCCGTGACCTGTGCGCGTCCTGGGCTTCCTCCGCTGCGCCGGGCCTCGGGACGTGGCGTGGACAGCCCTGGCCCTGGAACCGTAAGCGGAGGGCCGCCTTTGATCCTCAGAGCCCAGCTGAAGATCGCCAAGGCTGAGTTCTGCGCCAAGGTCACTGGAGACGACCCGGAGGGGCTGAAAGGGAGGCTTTTCGAAAACAAACCTCTCCCAGTGCTGCTCAGGAAAACTAAACTCGCTGTCTCAGGGTCCAGGTCTCAGGGTTGAGGCTGACAGCTCGTTCTCAGGGGTCAGAAGGGTTGGCAGTACTTGGCGTTAATGCCACACGGTGAGTCCCAGATAGAAAGAACAAACGTTTTCCCTTTCACTATCTCACTGTTTAGAGGGAACCAGTGAAAACAAAAAGCCTCTGGCTTCTGCCTCAGAGTCGTTCCTGGGACCGGAATCCGTCCGCTGTCGCTCCCGGAGCTTGTCTCGCTGGCAGCTCCGCCGCCTGGTGCAGCTTGGCAGCCTTACCTGGGGTCCCCTGCAGCAAGGGGCCCGCCTGCCCACACCAGGCGCTGCCTTAACCTGCCGGGGCCGTGAGATGCAGGGTCCAATTCCCAGGGCAGGGTGAAGCTGGGTCTGGGGTGGCGCAGGCCGCTCCTGGTTGCCCTTCCTGCACTCTGAGATACCAAAACCAGCAACCAGGCGGCAAATCCAGGACAAATGCCCTGACACTCCACGCTGGTGTCCCTGAAGGCGCAGGCCTGTCTGGGCCACTGTGAACTGTGCGGCTGGACACAGCTGCAGCAGAACCAGAGACCAGACTAGAAAGCTGAGCTCCCAGGAGTCCACCTTGCCCTCGGAGGGCAGTGGCCAGGTGTCCAACAAAAGAACCCTGCTACTGCTGTCACTTGTAAAAGAGAACATAAACAGTCCATGACTGTGTTTCTCTGTGGAAGCTGTTGTAAAAATTTTTATTAGGAGAGAGTATCTATTTATTTAATACTGAACTTTGGTCTACTTTGTTGGTACTGTAATGTATACAAATTTAGCAAATTGTTTTCTTCTGTATTTTTCTTGAAAATAATTTTGTTACGGTGTACTGTATATCACTTGTCTATTAAAAAGGAAATTTAAAGAATTTCATCCAGTCGAGTTGAGATGGATTTTATGAGATGAGCTGACAGTGTAACTGGCCAGACCTTTGATTCTGATCACAGGTGATGTGCCTTAAGATGTTCGCCCACAGACAAGGGGCCAGCACCTGCACAGGGAGCCCATTACGGCTCCCAAGATGGATTGTTTCCCAGATATTTTTTTTGGTTCTGGGAATTGAATTCAGGGTCTCACTCCTGCCAGGAAGGTGCTGTGCCACTGAGCTACATGTCCAGCCCAACTGACCAATCCTACTAAAACATTTCTGAGCATTTTGGATGAAAATTTTGTAAATGAAAAACACAAGACTCAAGGAGCAGTCTCTTATAGGCAGGGTCGCTCTGTATCAAAGTTAACATGGACACAAACACGTGTGTCTCATGTTAGCTGTGGGCAGCCCTGGGCAGCGCAAGGAAACCACTGGGCCCAGGTGTGAAGTGACCCCAGGTGCTGGGCACAACACATGCCACCGGTGCAGCTAAAGAAGGGCTGAGAAGACACCTGCAGCGAGCCGGGCGGCGAGCAGGATGGGAGGCAGGGCAGCGCCCACCAAGCCCGAGCCCAGAGAGCGAAGTGGCGCCTTGGCAGGTCGGGACGAGGGGTGGGGAAGCACAGCTGCGGTCGCCTCTCTGCACCACCTCTCTGTTCTTGTGGAACCTTCCACCGGGTCAGAAGCGTACCACAGAAATTACTTGTTAAAATAGTTAAAGTTGTTAAAATTGCACTGCAAAGTAGTCCCAACCTGTGCCTAAGGAGTCTAGCTGGTAGATTCACAGCCATCTCCGAGCAATGAAGCAGAACGCAACAAGCCCAGTAGGAAGTGCGTGAGGTCACGGTCCTGAGACCTGGGGACCAGAACCATCTGCTGGTCTCCTCCAGCTCCAGGGTCTGCTGGCATCGCTGGGATGCAGACAGCTTCTAACCCTGTCTCCACGACCTGCATCCCTCCCTCTGCATCCCCCATGCTGCCGGCCACTGCTGTGCAACATCCTTCACTGATCCCACTTCTGAACAAGGCCGTGTTTGAGGTCCAGGGGTTACAGCCTCAGCCCCCTTTTTGGGTGGGGTATGTGGTTTGGCCTGTTGAGGGGAGAGCGATGGTAGCTGTTTCTCCATTTCTCCTCGGCTCTGGCTGCCAGTCCATGTGGGGCAGCCATGGGGAAGCAGCTCACCCACCACTGGGCTGTGTCAGCAAACAGGAAGGACAGGGGACAGGGACTTTGAGGCCCCTCCCCCTACTCTGAAACTCACTGTGCGGGAGTGAGACCAAGGAACTCTCTTGGCTTGGCAGACACTTTTCTGTCAGCCTGGGGAGGATGAACTGAGCCATGGAGCACAAGGCTGCAGGTAGCAAGGGATAGAAGGCTTCTGGACACGTACCCTTTACATGGCTTCTCTGGTAGTAGCCACCTGGCCACGCTGTGCAGGAAGCAGTCTCCAACCTTCCTCACGGGATGGGCCTGGCAGGCCTGCATGCAGGTGTCCCATCCTGAGCAGCTTGGAGGTGACCTATCCTGGGTATCAGGATGGACACTGCCCATGTGCCAGGAAATACAGTGCTCTCCCCATGGCTGCCAGCAAATCCTGCTTTCAAGGGCACAGTCACAACGTGCTCCTGTCTGACCAGAGAGCCAGGGTTCAGGCCTCATGGACCTACAGTGACCACAGCAGGGCACATCGGAACACATAGGAACAAAAGCTGCAGGGATCCTGCTATCACCTGGATGCCCACATGGGGCCCTCGAGAGGTCTCTGTGCAAAGGATTTTTATACTGTTGAATAAAGCGATGGCTGGCATGGTGGGTTCCAGTTCCATTAGGTTTTACCTACTGCAGGCTGGACAGAGAGGGCAAACCACAAGCAGCAGCTGGATGTAACCAGTGTGGGTCTATCTCTTCTGAGACTCCTAGATCAGATCACTCTCCAATTTTCATTTAATTCCATTCTGAGACAAAGACCTATTTATGAATTTTCCTTAGCTTGTGGGGATGAAATAAAAGAACATCAACTCTGCCATCTCAAAAACGGAAAAAAACCATGACCTTCATCCACATGTGCTCGGGGTGGTCACACGTATGCAGTCCATATTACCAGCCTGGGTGGAACTGGGCCCAGTGACAGCAGCTTCTAGGGACTGTATGTCACCGCCAGGCAGAAACCACCTGGCTTTAGCTTCTTTTCATCAGATGTCAGAGGTCCTCGGTATGTGTGCTGGACAAATGGAGGCCTGTGACATTTCTTTCTCTTTCTTTCTTTCTTTCTTTCTTTCTTTCTTTCTTTCTTTCTTTCTTTCTTTCTTTCTTTCTTTCTTTCTTTCTTTCTTTCTTTCTTTCTTTCTTTCTTTCTTTCTTTCTTTCTTTCTTTCTTTCTT